>JARJEI010000039.1:1422408-1637673 GCA_029955415.1 Lottia scabra
GATTTTACAATGTTACATGGTATATATATTAAATATGTTATGCCAGGTGGTGTATCAGCTAGTTGTGGTAAGTTGTAGTATAGATAGTACAATGTTACATGGTATATATATTAAATATGTTATACCAGGTGGTGTATCAGCTAGTTGTGGTAAGTTGTAATATAGATGGTACAATGTTACATGGTATATATATTAAATATGTTATACCAGGTGGTGTATCAGCTAGTTGTGGTAAGTTGTAGTATAGATAGTACAATGTTACATGGTATATATATTTAATATGTTATACCAGGTGGTGTATCAGCTAGTTGTAGTAAGTTGTAATATAGATAGTACAATGTTACATGGTATATATATTAAATATGTTATACCAGGTGGTGTATCAGCTAGTTGTGGTAAGTTGTAGTATAGATGGTACAATGTTACATGGTATATATATTAAATATGTTATACCAGGTAGTGTATCAGTTAGTTGTAGTAAGTTGTAGTATAGATGGTACAATGTTACATGGTATATATATTAAATATGTTATACCAGGTGGTGTATCAGCTAGTTGTAGTAAGTTGTAGTATAGATGGTACAATGTTACATGGTATATATATTAAATATGTTATACCAGGTGGTGTATCAGCTAGTTGTGGTAAGTTGTAGTATAGATAGTACAATGTTACATGGTATATATATTAAATATGTTATACCAGGTGGTGTATCAGCTAGTTGTAGTAAGTTGTAGTATAGATGGTACAATGTTACATGGTATATATATTAAATATGTTATACCAGGTGGTGTATCAGCTAGATGTGGTAAGTTGTAATATAGATAGTACAATGTTACATGGTATATATATTAAATATGTTATACCAGGTGGTGTATCAGCTAGTTGTGGTAAGTTGTAGTATAGATAGTACAATGTTACATGGTATATATATTAAATATGTTATACCAGGTGGTGTATCAGCTAGTTGTAGTAAGTTGTAGTATAGATGGTACAATGTTACATGGTATATATATTAAATATGTTATACCAGGTGGTGTATCAGCTAGTTGTGGTAAGTTGTAGTATAGATGGTACAATGTTACATGGTATATATATTAAATATGTTATACCAGGTGGTGTATCAGCTAGTTGTGGTAAGTTGTAGTATAGATGGTACAATGTTACATGGTATATATATTAAATATGTTATACCAGGTGGTGTATCAGCTAGTTGTGGTAAGTTGTAGTATAGATAGTACAATGTTACATGGTATATATATTAAATATGTTATACCAGGTGGTGTATCAGCTAGTTGTGGTAAGTTGTAGTATAGATAGTACAATGTTACATGGTATATATATTAAATATGTTATACCAGGTGGTGTATCAGCTAGTTGTAGTAAGTTGTAGTATAGATGGTACAATGTTACATGGTATGTATATTAAATATGTTATACCAGGTGGTGTATCAGCTAGTTGTGGTAAGTTGTAGTATAGATGGTACAATGTTACATGGTATATATATTAAATATGTTATACCAGGTGGTGTATCAGCTAGTTGTGGTAAGTTGTAGTATAGATGGTACAATGTTACATGGTATATATATTAAATATGTTATACCAGGTGGTGTATCAGCTAGTTGTAGTAAGTTGTAGTATAGATGGTACAATGTTACATGGTATATATATTAAATATGTTATACCAGGTGGTGTATCAGCTAGTTGTGGTAAGTTGTAGTATAGATGGTACAATGTTACATGGTATATATATTAAATATGTTATACCAGGTGGTGTATCAGCTAGTTGTGGTAAGTTGTAGTATAGATGGTACAATGTTACATGGTATATATATTAAATATGTTATACCAGGTGGTGTATCAGCTAGTTGTGGTAAGTTGTAGTATAGATAGTACAATGTTACATGGTATATATATTAAATATGTTATACCAGGTGGTGTATCAGCTAGTTGTGGTAAGTTGTAGTATAGATAGTACAATGTTACATGGTATATATATTAAATATGTTATACCAGGTGGTGTATCAGCTAGTTGTAGTAAGTTGTAGTATAGATGGTACAATGTTACATGGTATGTATATTAAATATGTTATACCAGGTGGTGTATCAGCTAGTTGTGGTAAGTTGTAGTATAGATGGTACAATGTTACATGGTATATATATTAAATATGTTATACCAGGTGGTGTATCAGCTAGTTGTGGTAAGTTGTAGTATAGATGGTACAATGTTACATGGTATATATATTAAATATGTTATACCAGGTGGTGTATCAGCTAGTTGTGGTAAGTTGTAGTATAGATAGTACAATGTTACATGGTATATATTAAATATGTTATACCAGGTGGTGTATCAGCTAGTTATGGTAAGTTGTAGTATAGATGGTACAATGTTACATGGTATATATATTAAATATGTTATACCAGGTGGTGTATCAGCTAGTTGTGGTAAGTTGTAGTATAGATAGTACAATGTTACATGGTATATATATTAAATATGTTATACCAGGTGGTGTATCAGCTAGTTGTGGTAAGTTGTAGTATAGATGGTACAATGTTACATGGTATATATATTAAATATGTTATACCAGGTGGTGTATCAGCTAGTTGTAGTAAGTTGTAGTATAGATGGTACAATGTTACATGGTATATATATTAAATATGTTATACCAGGTGGTGTATCAGCTAGTTGTAGTAAGTTGTAGTATAGATAGTACAATGTTACATGGTATATATATTAAATATGTTATACCAGGTGGTGTATCAGCTAGTTGTAGTAAGTTGTAGTATAGATAGTACAATGTTACATGGTATATATATTAAATATGTTATACCAGGTGGTGTATCAGCTAGTTGTGGTAAGTTGTAGTATAGATGGTACAATGTTACATGGTATATATATTAAATATGTTATACCAGGTGGTGTATCAGCTAGTTGTGGTAAGTTGTAGTATAGATGGTACAATGTTACATGGTATATATATTAAATATGTTATACCAGGTGGTGTATCAGCTAGTTGTAGTAAGTTGTAGTATAGATGGTACAATGTTACATGGTATATATATTAAATATGTTATACCAGGTGGTGTATCAGCTAGTTGTGGTAAGTTGTAGTATAGATAGTACAATGTTACATGGTATATATATTAAATATGTTATACCAGGTGGTGTATCAGCTAGTTGTGGTTAGGATGATGTGCTGTGTTATCTGTGTTAGTCTGTGAATTTATCAAGCATTTTCTATACATCAATCCGAAAAATTAAACATATGGCAATTCCTTCGATAGTTATATAATTAAAGTAATTGTATTTTTCTAGGTTTATTACAAAATGGAGATCAGATATTATCAGTCAATGGTGAAAGTTTAGAAGGTGTTACTAAAGACAGGTACATGTAATAGATTTAAAAGATTTATGTAATAATCTTGAGACATAGTTATTCAACTTTTGTCAACTACTGTTTATGGGCCCGTTACACCATGACGTTCTGGCCAACATTCTTTGACGTTAGAGAAAACGTTGGCAGTCGTCCATGGTCGCTAGGATAGCGCTAGAAGAACGTTGAGTTATCGCCAGTGAACGTCGGTGATCGTCGTTAATCGTCGGAAAACGCTGGTCCAGAAAAAAAGTTTTGAACTTACACAAAAGTTTTCACCGAGACGAGCGTTCTTCAACGTTTAAGTTTAGACCCTGAAGAACGTTCCTAGAACGTTTTACAGTGAAAACCCTTAAAACCGAATCCTCTGAAAACCGGAATCCCCTCAAAACCGACAGTTTCAAAAAGTCCTGGCCAAATCACTATATAATCCATACAAGGAAATCCTCTATAAACCGGAACCCCTCAAAACCGTAATAAGACATCGTAATCGGTCCCAATCACGTAAAACAATAGCAATTAATCCCCTCTAAACCTACAGTGTATTCACTGATCATTGTTTTGACACGTGACCAAATATCAAGAAAAGTAATTATCAGCAATCCATTGTGTTCTTAATTGAGTGATTTAATCAATTAACATCTGCATTAATGTTTGCCGATAACTGATCATATACCAAGCTATTATGAATTATATATTCATTTTAAATATATATTTAATTTTTTTTTATTGGATGTAGTGTAAGCAGCGCGTTTCTGGGTTTGTTCGATTTCTTGTTCCATACACCTCTAATATAGTAATATGATTTCAATAATAGAACACGACACGGGTGAACTGAAAGAAACGTGAATCGAACATATCCCGCAATGATAGGACAGAGTAATATCTCCGATGGGTAGAATTTCTCTGTTGATCAGAATGGGGTATGGGTTCATTGCATACATCGCTGGAGTTGACAACCGGAAGTAATTGAATTTTATAACAACGTGAAGTAACTCCAATTAACAAAAATGCGAATCCACAGAAAACCGACATCCCCTCTAAACCGAAATTATACCTGGTCCCACACACTGTCGGTTTTGAGGGGTTTCACTGTACTAACGTTTGCCGAGCGTAGCACGCGTTCGGCCACGTTACTCATTCGTTACTCTAGCGTTACTTGACTGTTACTAATCGTTCGCTTTGCAGTGATCGACTCACTGGCGACCTGCTAACGACCACTGAACGGTTCCCTGGCGCACACGCCAGTAATGATATATATAGTTATTGCCCTTTGTTCTTGTAGAGCTATATCAATATTAAAGAGGGCTGCTGGTGAAAATTATGCTGAAATATTGGTTACCAGAGATGATGAGGCCAGGTACGAAATCTTTCATTGATAATTTACGTTTCATATTAGGTAAAGGAAGTAAAATATCACTGATGATAATGTTTTGAAAGTACAGAACATATTCTATATCAGGCCTTCTCAAATTGCGGCGCATTGCAACCTCCAAAGTGGCGCACTGTGGTTTGTGCAAAAGATAAAAAAAACAGTAATGAAAAACTCTCTTTCTGTTATTGACATTCACAAGTCAATATGAATCTTTGATATAAACACCCAATATATGGGACATGTACATTTGAATTTCACCTCGCCTACCAATCAACAACAGGAATCGATTAGTGGCGCTTTATGCTTACTATTTTAACCAAAGTGGCACTTTAGGAAATTGTCTAAGTTCGAATTTGTGCTATTTTCGACCGTTAGAACAAGCAGAGTTATTGCCCTTGCCCCCGAAATCTTGAATATGCTATTACTATCTTAGTTTTCAACCGATTTTGTTGAAACTTCAAATGGATGTTATTTAGGCGTATATGGCCGTGGTCCACTATCTTAGAATTATTTGGTCTTGTTGATTGTTTATATTGCTGTGGAAGTGACACCCATCTTGACTTGTAGTTCTTACAATTCCACTCAAACTAACGCGTTTTATGACGTCATTGACAGTGATCTGGATAGATATCAATAGTAGCTTCCGGTAGATCACTACTAGTGACGTCATATAATGTGTTAGTTTTAGTGGAATTGCAAGAACTACAGACGTCGCAATGGAAATTGGAATGTCGCAAATTGATGCTATCAGTTTTCCCGATACACATACTAAGTTTAGAAAATCACTTTACAATCACTTTAAATGGTATGCTTTTGTCAAATTGCACAAGAACCAGATGTCAATTTTAATTTTGTAAACGTTATTGATAGCTGAAAAAATCAACCCCAAAGTAATATGTGTTATTATTACATACATGTGTAATATCATGACAGCATATCATTGAATACAGGCCCACGGAATAATTGAATTCATATAAAACATACATTGAATATGGTCGGAACTATTTTTTTCTACTGACTCGAGGTCCCGTGTGCTATTGGCTGTGCACGTTAAAGATCCCTTGACAGTTGGAAATCGAAAATAAGAGCAGGCTAATGCCGCTGTCCTGGCAAAATTTCCCTCATTGCACACTGCATGGCGTTTGCCAGTCCTCAATTAGCCCACATAGGTGCAGAAAAGCAGGACGTAAAATTCCATTCATTTCATTTTCGCAATTGACGCCATCTTTGTTTCTTTCTCATCGCTTCGTTGAAGTTGCAGTGCAAGTTTCAAATAATGCAAATGATAATGAATTACCATTAAAACTGTATTTAAAAACATGCCCGAACACAAATGGTCTATAAAATCCACACAGAATTCCTTAGTTATCGTTTTTGACAGAATTGAAATAGACACATATGTGCAGTTCTACTATTTTTGTTAATTATAGAAGTGAATATATAGAAGTATTAGAAAAAGAAAATAGTTTAATATCTACTCCAGTACACAGCCCTTCATTTGGTAAGATTACAATTTTCATATCACCTGTAGTAGGATATTGTCATTTTTGTATGAAGTTTGTGTTTGTCCCATGGTTCTATATAATTCAGACAATATTTCATAACAATATCAAATTTAAAAAGATTGTTTACTATTCCTTCAATAAAAATTTTTTTTTAGTCTCTGAACTTGTCATTTTGTTAGCCTATTCTCCTTCTTCATTTAAGCCTTCAAATTCCTGTGCATTATGCTTTCTCTCTCACCTGAGGTCCAGAGTTCAGGCACAGATCGTTCCTTTGACTTTTTCAACTAAGTTTCCCTATCTGTAACGCAGGTTGATAAGAAGGGTTTGCATTTTTATACGCCCACACGAAAGATGGGCCTATATTGTAATCACCCTGACAGTCCGTCGGTCCGTCCGTCCATTCACATTTGGTTCGTGCTCACTCTACAGGCTTCAATTCTTTACAGATTCTTTTGATTTTGATTTTGTGGGTCAATGTCATTATGAAGATGATCCCTATTGATTTTCGTGATGATCGGATAATTTTTACGGAAATATCGTGTCTGACTTGACGCTTCACTGTATTAGCTATACTGTACATCTCGTGCTCACTCTACAGGCTTCAATTCTTTACAGATTCTTTTGATTTTGATTTTGTGGGTCAATGTCATTATGAAGATGATCCCTATTGATTTTCGTGATGATCGGATAATTTTTCACGGAAATATCGTGTCCGACTTGACGCTTCACTGTATTAGCTATACTGTGCAATTTGTGCTCACTCTACAGGCTTCAATTCTTTACAGATTCTTTTGATTTTGATTTTGTGGGTCAATGTCATTATGAAGATGATCCCTATTGATTTTCGTGATGATCGGATAATTTTTCACGGAAATATCGTGTCTGACTTGACGCTTCACTGTATTAGCTATACTGTACATCTCGTTCTCACTCTACAGGCTTCAATTCTTTACAGATTCTTTTGATTTTGATTTTGTGGGTCAATGTCATTATGAAGATGATCCCTATTGATTTTCGTGATGATCGGATAATTTTTCACGGAAATATCGTGTCTGACTTGACGCTTCACTGTATTAGCTATACTGTGCAATTTGTGCTCACTCTACAGGCTTCAATTCTTTACAGATTCTTTTGATTTTGATTTTGTGGGTCAATGTCATTATGAAGATGATCCCTATTGATTTTCGTGATGATCGGATAATTTTTCACGGAAATATCGTGTCTGACTTGACGCTTCACTGTATTAGCTATACTGTACATCTCGTGCTCACTCTACAGGCTTCAATTCTTTACAGATTCTTTTGATTTTGATTTTGTGGGTCAATGTCATTATGAAGATGATCCCTATTGATTTTCGTGATGATCGGATAATTTTTCACGGAAATATCGTGTCTGACTTGACGCTTCACTGTATTAGCTATACTGTACATCTCGTGCTCACTCTACAGGCTTCAATTCTTTATAGATTCTTTTGATTTTGATTTTGTGGGTCAATGTCATTATGAAGATGATCCCTATTGATTTTCGTGATGATCGGATAATTTTTACGGAAATATCATGTCTGACTTGACGCTTCACTGTATTAGCTATACTGTACATCTCGTGCTCACTCTACAGGCTTCAATTCTTTATAGATTCTTTTGATTTTGATTTTGTGGGTCAATGTCATTATGAAGATGATCCCTATTGATTTTCGTGATGATCGGATAATTTTTACGGAAATATCGTGTCTGACTTGACGCTTCACTGTATTAGCTATACTGTACATCTCGTGCTCACTCTACAGGCTTCAATTCTTTACAGATTCTTTTGATTTTGATTTTGTGGGTCAATGTCATATGAAGATGATCCCTATTGATTTTCGTGATGATCGGATAATTTTTCACGGAAATATCGTGTCTGACTTGACGCTTCACTGTATTAGCTATACTGTACATCTCGTGCTCACTCTACAGGCTTCAATTCTTTACAGATTCTTTTGATTTTGATTTTGTGGGTCAATGTCATTATGAAGATGATCCCTATTGATTTTCGTGATGATCGGATAATTTTTACGGAAATATCGTGTCTGACTTGACGCTTCACTGTATTAGCTATACTGTACATCTCGTGCTCACTCTACAGGCTTCAATTCTTTATAGATTCTTTTGATTTTGATTTTGTGGGTCAATGTCATTATGAAGATGATCCCTATTGATTTTCGTGATGATCGGATAATTTTTACGGAAATATCGTGTCTGACTTGACGCTTCACTGTATTAGCTATACTGTACATCTCGTGCTCACTCTACAGGCTTCAATTCTTTACAGATTCTTTTGATTTTGATTTTGTGGGTCAATGTCATTATGAAGATGATCCCTATTGATTTTCGTGATGATCGGATAATTTTTCACTGAAATATCTTGTCCAACTTGACGTTTCACTTTATTAGCTATATTGTGCATCTCGTGCTCACTCTACAGGCTTCAATCCTTTATAGATTCTTTTGATTTTGATTTTGTG
The DNA here is from genome assembly GCA_029955415.1 of Lottia scabra. NCBI lineage: Eukaryota > Metazoa > Mollusca > Gastropoda > Lottiidae > Lottia > Lottia scabra. Next base: position 1,431,164 of record JARJEI010000039.1, read on the forward strand.
GGTCAATATCATTTTCGTGATGATCGGATAATTTTTTTTTTGTCTTTAGAGGAATCATTGTGTAACGGTGACAGTTATTTAAACGGTTCATTAGAATCACCATGGAAACAGTTTGCCAACAGTCTTGACTTCCTGTCAGAAGCAGACGGAACTCCTCAGAAAACAAAAACCTCTCTTTCAAGGAAGACAACTCTTGATCCTACTGATAAATTTGATTTGGAGAAATTACAAGGGGTAAGTGCAATTATTAGTAAAAACTTTTAATTTGTAGCCTATATATCTACGTCTGCTCTGCGAATACCAGGTGGGAGCCGAGTTAGACGCTCGCTCGCTGACCTGAAGGTCCAGGGTTCAATCCCAGCATGGGCCGAGATGATACCTCAGATTTTTCAACCCGGTTTCCCCCTGTCAGTGATGCAGGTCGGAGGGGCTGACATGGAAAAAGCGTCTAGTTGTTCAGATGGGACAATAAACCGAGGCCCCATGTGCATGTTAAAGATCCCTCGACAGTTGGAAATCGAAAATAAGAGCATGCTAATGCCGCTGTCCTGGCAAAATTTCCCTCATTGCCCACTGCATGGCGTTTGCCCGTCCTCAATTAGCCTATATAGGTGCAGAAAAGTAGGACGTAAAACTTCATTCATTCATTCAGTCTTTCACCATTAAGCAATTATCTTTAAAACGATACTACGTCTTAGAATGAACAAAAAAATTACATTGTTTTATGGTTTTTTTTTATTCTGTTTGTATACTTTGGACACTGTTGATGAATATATACTCTGATTGACCAAGTTTGAGAACTTAATTTATTTGTTCATTCTAAGTCGTAGTATTGCTTTAAACTATTACATGATATAGATTACAAAAAATGACATACCCCACTTCAAATAGTATATCTATTACAAAGCAGTATATATTATGATAATGTAATGAAATCTTAGATAATAAATTATACATTATATAGTTATTATGACAAGCTAATATTACTTCACTGATGATAAATAAAATATTTCATGCTACATATAACACTTTTTTACAAGGTGGGAAAACATTGAATCATATTTCATATTAAATAATATAGTATTTAAAGGGATTGTAAAGAGGTTTTCTAAACTTTGTATGTGTATCGGGGACACTGATAGCATCAATTGGAACCATTCTAATTTCCATTCCGACGTCTGTGGTTCTTGCAATTCCACTAAAACTAACGTGTTTTATGACGTCACTAATAGTGATCTGCATAGATATCAATGGTAGCTTCCGGAAGATCACTATTAGTGACGTCATAAAATGCGTTAGTTTTAGTGGAATTGCAAGAACCACAGACGTCGGAATGGAAATTGGAATGGCACAAATTGATGCTATCAGTGTCCCTGATACACATACAAAGTTTAGGAAACCTCTTTACAATCCCTTTAATATATGAACAATTTAGGGATAACCTCAAATATTGATTTTGACCTTCAACAATCTCATATATCGCAAAAAAATAAAATCTTGTTAAATTGGATTCAACATTGCTATATTTTTTATACAGTCAAACTTGTATTAAGCAGCCAGTCAAGGGAATTACTTAATAATCATTTACAAGATTAATTATATCAGTGTATGAGTAAAATTGAAGGATTATATACAAAGGTTAATCTGTTTGGCAGTAAATAACTGTTAGTTTAATTAATGGGATTAACCAGGAAAAGGTGACCGCTGGCCGCGTCAAGAGGGTAGTGTGGAATAGAGGTAAATTTGGTTGAAAATTGCATGGGATGTAATTTGGGTGGCCGTTCATTAAAGGGTGGTGCTGAAAATAGGTGACTATTGATCCAAGTTTCAATGTATATATAATATATAAATTTTTTGTCCTAAAAATATGATCTCCAGTTTAAAATATATATTTTATAATTCCAGAGATTACATTATTTAAATTTACAACCAACAGCCAATCAACTACAGACTTTACATCAACATTTAATAATAGACGCTTACAATCAGGTGACTTTTGGCAGTAAGTATTTTTATTACGGTTTTTTTCTAAGCATACTGTTACACAAGTAGTGCTGGCACAATATATCGTTGTATCAATGTATCGCGATACGTCATGCCACGATACGCATATCGTATCGCGAGGTCGTGTATCGATACTTGACGATACCTCTCATTTCGTAAAAACCGTATCGTGGCATGGTTGGCAATATCCAGCACTATACACAAAGTCAGACCGTAAATGGGCTAATTCCCAGGTTTAACTTCTATTAGTTTTGTTATTTCCCTTATACCAGTGTAATTGATTTCTGGATAGTCTGCTAGTGCCTGTATCATATCAAAAAATCAGTGGCGTTTCTAGGAATTTTTAGGTAGAGGGGCCGCGTTGGGGCCAAATAATTGTCAGGGGGGGCTACCAGCACATACCATCTGTATTTAACATTACACGAAAATTTCAAAGTGGGAGGGCCAAGGCTAAATTCTGGGGGGAGGGGAGCCATGGGAGGCCAGGGGGGGGGGGGGGGGGGGGGGGAGGGGAGCCATGGCCCCCCCCCCCCCCCCCCCCCCCCCCCCCCCCTGGCCTCCCCTGGCCTCCCCGTAGAAACGCCACTGCAAAAAATACATCAAAACAATATCATCCGGGAAAATAATTACATGTATATACTCTTTAGTAAAAAGTATGATCTGAAAATTATGAAGCTTTTTTGTGTTTAATTGTACAATCACTGCAATTAATAAGACACTGACACCAAATTAGTCTATCAGATTGGCCAATAATCTATTTGTTGTATTTACAGATTTTATGCAGGCTGTAAAGTTGGTATTTGAAGATGAGATAAGAAATAGTAAATATAATAATAGTATTGTTAAGTCACCAACAAAATCACCTTTAAACTCGACTCACCAGGTAATTATACTTAAGGGTGTTAATTGGGCTATTTCACGTTATGAAAAAATGGAATAAGTATATGAAATAATGATTTCTTGAGACTTGTTGTGCATTTGTTGATGATTTGGGGTCCTTCTCGATAGTTTAAGGTTGATTTCATGTCAATCAGATTTTTTTTAATGAATACCTAATTTCTTTTCGGTTTTTTTCATTCTATATAGTTTACAAATAAAGTAATAATAATTATCTACAATCTGAGCCCAAAAATAATAATTAATTTGCAAAAATTCCATCTCGTGTTTTTTTTCTCGAACGCTAGCCCAATCAATACCCTTAAGTAGAATGTCATTCAAAACTACATAAAAGAAAAGTACTAGAAAAAAGTTGTACAGCTATAGTAAATGCCTGTAATGGAATTCAAGAAAAATTCCAGCTAATGTACCTCTTCTGAAATACTTACCTTATTGCTCACAACTTTTTGTGAGATTCTATAGCACAGTGGTTAGCGCATCGTTCTTTTCAAACATGACGTCATTTGCTTGGATACGAGGAAATGAAGGTTGTTATGTTTGAGAGTTCGGTTCTCGATCAGGGTGTGAAAGTCTGATGACCTTGTGGTTAGCGCATCGTTCTTTACAAACATGACGTCATTTGCTTGGATACGAGGAAATGGTGGTCGTTATGTTTGAGAGTTCGGTTCTCGATCAGGGTGTGAAAGTTCGATGACCTTAAATAAGTCATCTTCACTCATAATTCCAGTCCACCAGCTGTAAATGGGTTGGATAATCCTTCAGCAATGTTAGACATTGGCATTATCTACCGTTGCTGGATTGACGTGGTTTTCTCGTCATTATCAACTAATAACCTCGTTTAAAAAACACTACGTCACATTCAATTTATGACCGTAGAGACTCGATTATCACAAGGTAAATTTGCTACAAGAAATTTAACGTCTGGTCATTCGAAAGTTTTCCTGCTATAATTTGTTACAAGGAATATAACTGGTCGACAATAATCGTTCGACCAATCAAAGTTAATGACGAGAAAACCTTATCATGATAGCAACGGATTAATGTAATGAAATGAAATGATAGCCGTTGCTAAAGGAACATGAATGCCAAGAGGTTTGGCCAAGGATCAACTGGGTGAAAGGATCCGCACGGAACCTAAGTCGTTATCCTTGTAAAATGTAGATGTTTCTTTCTTTTATCATCCATCATCCTTATTTGCAAATCTGTAGAAAATTTGGGATTTTTTTTTTAATCAAATGATTTCTATATTATTTAGGATATCTCATCAATTTGTTCAGAAGATTTTCTGTCAGTTTGTCAACAAAGAGATGAATTAAAACAACAAATACATAAACTAGAGACATTACTACAGTCTAGAGAGAGTAAATATGAACAGGATTTACTCAAAATGAGAAAGGTAGGTGTCATAATTAAGAATTAAACGTTGGTCTCATTAGCATTATTGGTGTGTAAACGCAATAGATCACTTGACAAACATACATAAATGACTTCGTCATTTATTCAGTTTGTCACGTGATCTATTGCGTTTACACACCAATAATGCTAATGAGACCAACGTTTAATTCTTATATTTATATTCAGATACTTTTTTTAATCAAATTTTGACTTTCTAAATGAACATTTTTTGCTTGAATTTGCCACAAATCTTAGATAACGTCAATGTTGTGTCTTGACGACGTCATAGTGTCACATGACAAACTAGCGTTCATCGAAAAAAGAACGCCAGTTTTTTTAACTGGTTCATTGAAGGAAGTGATAATAGAAATGTAAATATATTGTTTTACAATAACTTACTATAATTCTTGTATAACAACTTAACTCTTTGAACCCTGACGTTATTTTGGCTAAGAAGTCATATACCCTGAACTCCCAACAATATTTCTTAAAGTGTATTACGTTAACGTTGTATGACGTCACTTGATAATTAACGGTTTACCGGCTTGTCGGGTAAATATAACGTAAGGATGGGCCGGTATACCGGATGGTTGGGTAAATATAACGTAAGGATTGGCTAGTATACCGGCTTGTCGGGTATATATAATGTAAGGATGGGCCGGTATACCGGCTTGTCGGGTATATATAATGTAAGGATGGGCCGGTATACCGGCTTGTCGGGTATATATAACGTAAGGATGGTCCGGTATACCGGCTTGTCGGGTATATATAACGTAAGGATGGGCCGGTATACCGTCTTGTCGGGTTGAAAGGGTTAAAAGAAATGGATGAAGATTTTTATTGAAACTGTGTAAGGCTACTATTTGCGTCATTCCATCTATCTGTACCTTGATTTTGATAAGTTATTCATGGTTTATTTTTTTTCAAAATGAATGCTAGATAGTAAATATTAGAGATCTACAGAAATCATAGTCCAGAACAGTCAGGACTGGAGTCGAGTATACTGGAACACTGTTCCGGACACAGATTTTCTGTAATTAGCGAGGTGGTGCAGCTGGAACAGTGACGAAATCAAGATGGCGCTAAATGTTGCAACCGTTTTTCAGTGCAGTGATTGCAGTTATTTCGTGTCCAGAACCTGTCTAGAACTACTCAGATATTAGTTCTGTCTAAATTTACTCGAAAGCTTGTTTGGAACAGCACACCTGGAACAGGTCACCTTATTTGTGCAGACCTTAGCCATTGTATTTGTCATATAAACAGAAATTCGGACTGGAAATCTTTTTTTCAAACGCACCACATGGGGTTATGTTAATATAGCAAATGCTCATTTCTCTGCAGTGGCTTTTTATTTCCAACTCTTTATTGAGAATATAATATATATTCTGTAAATCATACTCTTTTAATTGATAAACTGTTTCTTGTATTAATACCTGCCATTATTTGATGATGACTATTTTTCAGGAAGCTCAAGCTGCTATAGATGAAAACAGATCATTAAAAACACGAGTACGTCTGGCTGAACAAGCTCAAACTGAGGCTCAAGTTTTAGAAAATGATTATGAAGAGGCTGTCAGTTATTTAGAAAATGAAATCCGCGATTTACGCACTCAGTTAAAAAAGGTGAGTACAGTGGAATCGCGTTTATCCGTCCATCGGTACTCCGGAAACTCGGATATCCGCACGCTTTTTACCGGGAACGGAATATTTACTATGTAAAATTAACTGTTAACCCGATGATCCGTTTTTCGCTTCCACACGACGGTGATTAGCAACCAAGTATCGAAATCTATAGTAATTGGTACTCAATAATCCAGTCACGTGTCACTTTGAGTTCTTATAACTGATTTCCGGCTTAGCGGTATTTTTGATTTCGTATTATTGGTGATTAATTAATCCTTGTTGTGGGGCTGGGCGATATTGGTTAAAGTGGATATCACGATATTCATCATTAATATATTACGATATGGGTATATATCGCGATATTTTTAAGAAGTGTTTTTACTGGTTTTTGAAACAAAATGTTCATGTTTTGTTCTATCAAAAAATCTTAAATGTAAGAAAAACAGTAAAAATCTGTCAAGAACAACAAAATCTTCAAAAGCATGCAAAAACTGTTAAAATGACTTTATCTTGACCAAAATTTGACGATATATCATGATAATTACATATATCACGATATGGCGATATTTCGGTATTTTTATTTGAGGCGATATTACTAACGATATAAATTCCTATACCGGTATTTATCGCGATACCGGTATATCGCTCAGCCCTACCTTGTTGTGGGATTACTTGGCAAACAACAACATAAAGGGATATGTCACATAACCTTAAATTATTTAGCTAATCCGCAATATTGTTCACAACTCTCCTACGAAATTTATGCCTTAAAACAAATGTGTATCAATAATTATCAGCGTTTGAAATTCAAAAATACGACTCGTCATTTAGTAAGACTTACATAGAAAACACATGTACTGAAAATGAAAGATAACAATTAAGGTTAATGTTGATAGCATCAATATGTGCCATTCCAATTTCCATTCCGACGTCTGTGGTCCTTGCAATTCCACTAAAACTAACGCGTTTTATGATGTCACTACTGGAAGCTACTATTGATATCTATGTAGATCACTATTAGTGACGTCATAAAACGTGTTAGTTTTAGTGAATTTGCAAGAATTACAGATGTCGGAATTGAAATTGGAATGGCGCAAATTGATGCTATCGGTGTCCCCGATACACATACAAAGTTTAGAAAACCACTTTACAATCCCTTTAACATTGTTTATGTATAATATATATTTATATTGTAGAATGGACTACCAGATACTGTTGGTAAACAAACTGTTACACTGGCGTGTCAATTAAAGAAAGCCGAAGCCCAGTTAAAAATTTACCATGCAGCAACAGAAAAACTTGTCGCTCATGTAGAGGTAACATTAATTTTGATTTATAGTCAAACAGAGATATTTCGGCTCATCCGGGTACCGTCAAAACATATACAAAACCTGGGGCCTTATTCTCGAAAACTTAACTAAGATAAAATCCAGATTTTAAGAAATACAGTTATTTGATTGGATAATAAAGCTATATTTAAAATCAATTTTAGTCATTGTCCAATCAGATAACTAGAACACTAAAATCATTGTAAGTTAAGTTTTCGAGAATAAGGCCCCAGTCCATTATATTTTCAAGGGTTTTGCTGTAACTTGCCAAACAAACAACCCTCTAAATAAGATACTTTTATACCCTTGAAAATAAAATAGACTGGTTTTGTATATGTTTTGACGGTACCCCGGATGAGCCGAATAGTCTCTGTTTGACTATAGATATTTTGCTTAATGTTATTGACATTTAATTTGCTATTATATGGACCACAATTTTACGGTTTCATGTAATTTGAAACCTCTAACATGGAAACTTTCTTAAAGGGATTGTAATTCCACTAAAACTAACGCGTTTGACAAGCGATAAGCATTGATATCAATAGTAGCTTCTGTAAGATCACTAGTAGTGACATCATAAAACATATCAGTTTTAGTGGAATTGCAAGAACCACAGATGTCGGAATGGAAATTGGAATGATGCAAATTGATGCTATCGGTGTCCCTGATACACATACAAAGTCAAGAAAAACCTCTTTACAATCCCTTTAACTGGAAATTTTTCAGTTAGTCCTGTGTGTATTGGGGATTGCATCAAGGTCTCAAAATATTTTGTGATCAAATATAAGCTTTCAACCAAATATAGACTGAGGTTAAAAGGGCATGTTCATCATTTGTTTCACCAGGATTAATTTTGGCTAAAGCCAGTAGTTGCAGGCCAAGTACGTTCCAAGTGGAATATGGATACAAATCAGGAAACTCCTAATATTCTTGGAAGGAACTCCTGGTCAACTTGCCATACTCGGTTGTAACATGGTTGTATTCGTGGAGACTCGTGGAAACATGTTTAAAATTTATGTCTAGAGCCGCAAGTGTCCACGAGTACAGTCAAGTTACAACCAAATTTATCTGTTCCTTCTGAGGATATTAGGAGTTTCCCAATTTTATCCAAATCTTACTCAGAACATGCTTGGCTTGCAACTCCTGTAGGTGGGAGAGGGGCTTTAGCTGATCAGTATTAGTGTTCACCGATCACGTCAATATTCGAGCCTTCAACTCCATATGTATCCATAATTATCTGTATTTGAAAATGCAATTAAGACTCATAATTTAGTGAGACTATGCAATATATAGAAAACATATAATAGAAATAGATAGTGAAATTTCTAGTTTAAGGTATATTGAAGGGATTATGTATGTTATGTTATGTTATGTCAGGTAGAAATTTAACCTTTGTCAATTATTTTTAGCATGTGCAAGATGTTTTAACACAACAAATCACCAGTAAAAGGTAGGTTTTTAAACTGAAAACATATAAAACCACATCATCGCTATTTTTTTTTGTACACTGTGGTATGCATTGTATACATTGGGTAAGGTCAAATCTTGTGTTAGCGTTCCGTGTTCCTGATTACCTGCCCCATGACTTTGTCTTGTTACCTTGCTTGTTTATTATCCTTTTATCTATTGTCCCCCCCTTAATCCCTTATTGTTTCTTGTTAGTATATATATTGTTATGTTTTATTCTCTCACCATTACATCTGATGACGTCACGTGTATATTGTGTTGAAACGTTATGTGCCTATCCGTATTAAAGAAGTGTGTTATATTCCATAATATTGTCTTGTATTTTGTTATATCCACAGAATAGCGATTTTAATTTTGTATTTTAAATTTCTTGACTGAAATCTTTAAATTGTAGAAATAATGAAAGTGAAATTATTAAGAAAGATGGAAAAGAGAAGAGAAAAGAAAATGTTACAAGTTTAATAGAAGATGGCCAAACTGTTATAAAACTTGTTAAATCTCTTACAGAAACAGCTCGTAAGTTTATAATCTTCTTAAAGCGATACTACGTCTTAGAATGAACGTAAAAATTAAATGTTCAAACTTGATCAATCAGAGTATATATTCATCAACAGTGTCCAAAATATACAAACAGAATCAAATAAACCCATAAAACTATTACAGATTATTATTGATAAATGCCTTAAATTCTGGATATTTGGATGTCACATGTCGGGCCAAACATCTTATGAAACCCAATTCATTTATAGATTGCTTGTTTTTCGCCATGATAAAACATAATTTATCATAACTTTTAGTATTTATACAAAAATAAGCTATATATCTCAAATGAGGAATACCTTGTCAGTGATGCAGATCAGAGGGGCTGACATGGAAAAGCGTCTAGTCGTTCGGATGGGACAATAAACCAAGGTCCTGTGTGCTATTGGCTGTGCATGTTAAAGATCCCTCGGCAGTTGGAAATCGAAAATAAGAGCAGGCTAATGCCGCTGTCCTGGCAAAATTTCCCTCATTGCACACTTATACGCGTTTGCCCGTCCTCAATTAGCACATATAGGTGCAGAAAAGTAGGACGTAAAACTCCATTCATTTTATTTTTTTCAAATGAGGAATAAGGTAGTGCCATCTTTGTAGGGAATTGTTGCGAAATATGACTACCAACAGATGTGTTTATGTACATATATTTATCTCTTGTGGTAAATAAGTCAAATAAAGATATATTACTAAATATAAACATCTATTGTAGCGTTACCATATGGTTGGGAAGAAGCATTCAATGAAGATGGCAGTAGATATTATATTAAGTAAGTTTAGCACATTATTAATATAAGTACTTTACAATGTTTTTTAATATATACTATTTCAAACTTGATATTTTTTTTCTATTTTTAGTCACATTACGCAAACGACATCTTGGACGCATCCAGCCTCGGGTGTTCAACATTTATCAGACAAAAATAATCCTAGTACTTCAAAATCTAAAAGCTGATAGATAGCAGGTGTCTTCATATTAACTGGTGTTTGTAACAGATTATTTTTACATTTATTTATCTATTTATTAAGGCGATACAACGTCTTAGAATGAACAAAAAAATTAAGTTCTCAAACCTGGTCAATAAGAGTATTTATTCATCAACAGTGTCTAAAGAATACAAACACAATCAAATAAACCTATAAAACTATGTAATTTTCCATAAAATTACAGATTATTATTGATAAATGTCTTAAATTGGATTAAGGCATTTATCAATTATTGTATTTAAACATAGTTTTCTGGATTTATCAGATTATTTAGGTAATCTGTTTTATAGTTATGCCACTAGGTTTGTCCCCTGATGAATATATACTCCTATTGACCAAGTTCGAAAATTTTTTTTTTTTTTCTGTTCATTCTAATACGTAGTATCGCTTTAAGATAGCTTGTGCCTTCAAATTAACTATACATCAATAACAGTCTGAATATAGTAACAACACGTTTCAGGTTCTGTTTTGATATTTTTAAAAGAATACAACCTCTTAGAATGAAGAAAAAATCTAAATTTTCAAATTTGGTCATTAGGAGTATATATTCATCAAGGGACTTGCCTGGTTGCATAACTATACAACAGATTACCTAAATAATCTGATAAATCCAGAAAACTATGTTTAAATACAATAATTGATAAATGCCTTAATCCAATTTAAGACATTTATCAATAATAATCTGTAATTGTGTGGAAAATTACATAGTTTTATGGGTTTATTTGATTCTGTTTGTATACTTTAGACACTGTTGATGAATATATACTCTTATTGACCAAGTTTGAGAACTTAATTGTTTGGTTTATTCTAAGAGGTTGTATCGCTTTAATATTTCTATATGGCTCTCCTATTATTGTATTGGGCATCATTTTAATTACGAAAATGTTTTGTTATTCATTGTCAGAGATATAGTTTTGAATTGCTTGGAATCGGGTTAGAATTTTATAGTCTTTCTTGAGGAATTGGCAAGTCATGGTCATTTTGGTCCAGAAGATAGGTTGTCATTTGTACAGATTTTCTAATTGTGATATCTTATTAATTGGAGTTGATAAGTCTGATATTTATTTCTTTATAATGTTTTACATGCTCATTCAGACAGCATTAACAAGAAATAACTCTAGGTGTTTTTTTGGGAAGATTCGATTTGGTCTATTAGCTATTTTGCGCATTTGTGAGTCAGTTCGATTTGGCTAATCGGTGCATTTGTGAGACCGTTTACCTTAACTGATTAGGCTAATCGACCTAACCGTTCCAAGAGGTGGTTAGGCGATTCGATTAGGTGTTATAAGATGTGCCAGTTCATAATACTATTGGCTGATATATCAATGACGTCATATATAACATACACGTGACCTTCTTTTGTTGACAGTCAAGGCTGCCTAATCGCCGGTACATTTGTGGACCACAGCAAATCGAAACCAAATCGTACTAGCAAATCAAAACCATATCAAATCGTCCCACAAAAACGCCTATAATAACGCTGTCTGTATGATTATGTGAACGAAACGATTTGCTAATTGTGATATCTTATTATTTGGAGTTGATAAGTCAGATATCACATTATCTGAATAATGTTTTTCATACTCATTCAGACAGCGTTAACAAGAAATAACATAATAACTCTGTCTGTATGATTATGTGAATTGATATACTGTAAGGCTACAAATTACCGTTAATTGATAAGATTAGAGGTGAATACAGCACTAGCCGTCATACTTCCGAGAAGCCATTTTCTTTTTTATGATATTAAAAAATGCGACACCTATCGCGGATCGCATTAATTTGTACTCGCATTTTAGTCTGTATACCCCATGTCGCATTAATTTGTTGAAGCATTAATTTCTAGCCTTACAGTATAATTAAGATGACCTATATGTAATTTATTTAAGAATATTATTCAAGTGCAATTATTTATTTATTGATCCTAGCTGTATTATTGTGATAGTCCCATTTTATACACTCCTATTGTATTCTTTTCAACTACATTAAGGCCCCTTAAGGCCGGCGCACATTGAAGGATTTTTTGATAGTTCAATGTGCGTTGGCTTACGACAGCCCTACGACAAAATCGGGAGTGATCGGGAGATATTTAACATGTCAAATCGAAAAACGTCTTGACGTGGCTGATCGGCTAGTGTGCGGGTCATCCCGATAATTTATCGTGACCTGGATTAAAATCAACCAATTGAATTTCAGGTTTATATTGGGTGCAATATTGTTTACGACAGAATCTCTGAAAACGACCGCTAGAAGTGCTCCAGTCGCGATAAAAAGTCGGTAAGTGTGCTTTGAATGCACGCTCCGATAACTTGACGCCTTAAAAAATCGTAGGGCGTTCCGTCCAAAAATCGTTCTATGTGCGTCGGCCTTAAGGTTTTCATTTACTGTACCATTTGATATTAAGTATATTTTGGCATTATTTTAATACTCAATGGAAATTTGGATACTTTCTACCAATGATCTGATAGAATTCCCCTTTAAAAATATTAATATTAACTCAATAGTGTCAAAATTTATGTCATTTAATTTAATTATTTAAAGAACTTTGTGGAAACTGTTCTATAAGGCTATGTTTTGTTGATATTTTTCAATTGGGAAAGAATTTGTAGATTTTTTTATGCACGTACATAATATTTCTTGAAGAAGAGCCTAATGTTAAAGAGATTGTAAAGATATTTTTTGTGTATTGGGGACACTGAAAGCAGCAATTGCAATTTTCAATAAGACGTCTGTGGTTCCATCAATTCCACTTAAAGCCAACTGTTTGACATCAAACCCAGAAAAAGTCTTTGTTATACAACCATATTTCATCAAACACTTAGTTTTAAAGTTGAATTGCTGGAAAATTTCTTGAAATACAGACTTCTGATTGAAAATTGAAATTGTGTAAAAAATGATGCTATAAGTTTTCTTGATACACATTTAGAAATTATAAAAACCTCTTTATAATCTGTTTATTTATTGTGGACTGAGTTAGAAATCCTAATTTATATACCTCTTTTAACGAATCTCAAAAAATGAAAATGAAATGAAATGAATGGAGTTTTACGTCCTACTTTTCCGCACCTATATGGGCTAATTGAGGACGGGCAAACGCCATGCAGTGTGCAATGAGGGAAATTTTGCCAGGAATATAACGAATCTCAGAGGTTTCCAGTAAACTGAAATCCAGAACAAAATGATATTATTTTTATTATTCTTTGACTACAAAGGATCTTTAACTCCTGCTTGCCAGTTATGTTTTTGTCTCAAAAAATTTCCAGATATACTATTTTGTTTATTTTTGTGGGTTGCTTCCTTCAATTACGATGCCTTTACATTAAGTTCTTTAGTTCAGCCATTGATATAATAATTCAAGCATACTTATAAAAAAAAATTTAGAGTGAGGTTTGCAATAAAAGCAAGCCAAATTCCTCAAAGCAGCATTTGACTGGTTGAATCTATGAACTTGCCTAACCCACAGAAAATAAATGAAACCGAATATTTTTGATTTGGTCAATTAGTCAGTATTTTTAAGAGTTATGGGTACATTCACAGTATTTTGTTCTTGTTTTTGTTTTTTATTTTGTTTTTAATGTAATATTTTGAATTTTTCAAGAACTGCAGAAAAGTTTTTTTTTGTTAATAATAGTAATTGGCCAATATGAAAAGTTAAAATCCTCTTTATATACATGTATTTACATTACTTTTCTTTTGTGTTAAATGTTACATAAAATAGTTACAGATAATCATGGAAAGATTAATATCAGACCCTATCATGATACCTTCCGTGCACATTAACCTCTGCTTACCCTATAAATAGGGTCTAACAGGATTTATGGAATCGTTCCTGCTATGATTAGTGGCGTTTCTATAGGGAGGGGGGGGGGGCATGGCCAGAATTTAGGCTTGCCCGGTCTCTCTCCAAGCCCAAGTGTGTGGACCGCAAGGGAGACAATGTTGAAAAATAAACCATGTTGTTAGTATCAGAAAATATTGAATTTAATGTATGCCAAGTTTCATCACTGTGGCATAACTCCTGATGAGTCAGGCCATGAACTTTTCAGACCACCCTCGTACAACAACAACCCCATCCCACCCCCACCCCTCGGGCCGAAAACTTTGCCATATTTTTCATTTAAAAAGCGAAAAATTTCGATCATTTTCATGCCATGCAAATTGGTCCTGTATTAGAATCAGACCTGGTCATGGGTCGGAATACTAAAAGGAAAATAGAAAACCACGTCGGTCCGGTATGTATAACTCAGTGGTTCCAGACCTTTTTCAAGCTGTGGCCCAAATTCACGAAGTTTCCAGAGCCATGGCCCCCTGTTCTATTCCAAACTTGGGCAAAGTAGGCAATATAGCCCAACCGTTGTTGTCTTCTGCCTCCTCATCATCAGGAGGTCAGATGCATTTGACCACAAGCAACTACAGACCTTACACAGTAAAATATAGTTGGGCTGGAGAAAAAAAATACATATACATCCTCATGCACCATGGCCCCGTGACAAACACACCATGGTCCCCAGGTTGGGAAACACTGGATAACTAGATGCAGTGCTTGTGAATATCTGTTCTATAATTCCTGCGATAAGAAAGGAATGATTCAACAATGAACCTTTCAACTTTAATCTGTTTATTATTATCTTAGCAAAATATAATTATGAATTCTTCACATTGTTTCAGTATATTAATATCTATTATACATTCTGTCCCAGGTTTGATGTAACCTTGACATTCTTAAAGGAATACAACCTCTTAGAATGAACAGAAAATCTAAATTTTCAAATTTGGTCAATAGGAGTTTATATTCATCAAGGGACTTCCATGGTGTCATAACTATAAAACAGATTACCTAAATAATCTGATAAATCCAGAAAACAATGTTTATATACAATGATTGAAAAACCCTTAATCAAATTTAAGGCATTTATCAATTATAACCTGTTATTATATGGAAATTTAAATTTTTTGCATTCTGTTTGTATACTTTGGACATCGTTGATGAATATATACTCTGATTGACCAAGTTTGAGAATTTATTTTTTTTGTTCATTCTAAGAGGTTGTATACCTTTAAAAGATAATGTATATTTATGTAACCTCATACACTGTATTATTATAATTAAACACCGACTAATCACCATTTTGACAACCTAGGTTGTTACAATAACAGTTCACAAAGACCTAAAAGTGGCCTAGATATCAGATTCATTCATCGCCTTTTCTGTACTAGAACCAGTCTAATTAAAATCAGACCCTAATTTCGTTCGTTCGTTTTTTTTTAAATCCGGTTTTTTAACCACCAAATGTAGTGGTTAAAAAACCGGATTTAAAAAAAAACGAACGAACGAAATTAGGGTCTGATTTTAATTAGACTGTACTAGAACGGAACGTATAAATATTTATGTGATTACAAGAGCGTGGATGTGCGCGGCATTAGCCTGCTCTTAATTTCGATTTCCAACTGTCGAGGATTTCCAAAATCCTCCATAGCAAATTACAGGCCGCACTGCTTGCGTATATGTGAACATTTCACCGCGCTGCTCCGCTCTGAGCTGCCTTGCGCTGCTCTGTCAAGCTCTGCATCAGTGGCGTTTCAGAATTTAGGCTGGCCCGGCCCTGCCCCCCCCCCCCTCCACTTTGAAATTTTCGTATAATGTTAAATACAGATGGTATGTGCTGGTAGCCCCCCCCCCCCCCCCCCTTCAATTATATCCCTACCTAAACATTTATCCTTCATTTTCAGTATATGTGTTTTCTATATTGCATAGTGTTAAGATCTTACTAAACAGCGAGTCGCATTTTTGACTTTCAAACGCTTGTAATTATGGCTACACAGGGATTTGAAGGCTTATATTTCGAGGTTCTAAAACAAAAATTGTGTGGGTCAAACAGTTATTGAACATATCCCTTTAAAGAGTTAAAATTAGGAAACCGTGTAGAGGAAATAAGAGATTTTTTTAGGGGAAATCAGATATGTATATAGAGACGCAAATACAGAAAAGGTCTGATATTAGGATGTTATTTTGGGATGTACTTTAGTACTTTGGAATTTTGTTTTAAAAAGGTTTGTATTATTGTTATTACCGGTTGGATATTGCTATACGATGAACCCTATTGAAAATCAGCAAAATCGAAAAATATTTATTAAGAGTTATTGCCCTTACCTCGTTTATAAATAAGAGAGCCGCGGTGGCTGAGTGAGTTAGACGCTTGCTCACTAAACGTCCAGGGTTCAATCCTGGCATGAGTCGAGATGATACCTTCGGATTTTTCAACCCGGTTTCCCCCAGTCAGTGATGCAGGTCGGAGGAGCTGACATGGAAAAGCGTCTAGTCGTTTGGATGGGACAATAAACCGAGGTCCCGTGTGCTATTGGCTGTGCACGTTAAAGACCCCTCGACAGCCGGAAATCGATAATAAGAGCAGGCTAATGCCGCTGTCCTGGCAAAATTTCCCTCATTGCACACTGCATGGCGTTTGCCCGTCCTCAATTAGCCCATACAGGTGCAGAAAAGTAGGACGTAAAACTCCATTCATTTCATTTCATTTTTTACCCTTAAAATAAGATTCAACCTATAATTAAATTAATTACGATGCGGAACGTCTTCAATTTCTTATGTTATTATGCGATTTGACCTCTTTACACTTGACATTTCTCAGATTTCAAACGGTCGACTTAATCTTGGTTTAAATTGGTTAGAAATAATCAGCTGTTTTTCTGTTTCTGCTTCAGTTATTTCACCAGAGAGAACAAATGGGTGGGATTACATCACCCGCCGGGTAGTGATGAAATATGTCCTACTTTCGTTTTATACAGGATCGTTAGTTCTAAAATGTTCTAGATAAAAGACAGTTAGTACGATAGCACTGTAGTTTGGTGTAAACATTTCCCGTATTATGAAAATCAGAATTAGTGTTTTTAAGTTAAGACAAAGTAAATCGCAAATCCGACTAAGTATCCTGAAAATTAGACTAAGTATCTAGCAATCCGATTTAGAATCCTGAAAATCAGATAAAGTAATCTAGCAATCCGATTTAGCATCCTGAAAATCAGATAAAGTAGCCTAGCAATCCGATTTAGCATCCTGAAAATCAGATAAAGTAGCCTAGCAATCCGATTTAGAATCCTGAAAATCAGATAAAGTAATCTAGCAATCCGATTTAGCATCCTGAAAATCAGATAAAGTAGCCTAGCTATCCGATTTAGAATCCCGAAAATCAGACCTATAGTATCCTGAAAAATCAGACTTTGTATCCTGACAATGCGACATAGCTTTCAAAAATTCGAATTGGTGTCCTGAGAATATGACTTTCTCGATTGTGTTTAGAATGATCAATACTTTGAGCATTGATAATCTTAGGGTAGAGAACGAGAGATAAATTTAATTCTCTAGAGATTTGTCTATGGTTATGCACATATATTTATGAATCCATAAACATACAAATACATGTAAATCCCTTTGTTCTCCTTATTAGTCCCTTATACAATGTGTTTTCATTCATTAATGGGTGTTTATCTCGAAAAAGGATATTTCGTTCAAGGTTAAATCAAATTTAACTTCGCATTTTCTTCTGAAGGTCTCATACAAAATACCTATTCTGACTAACAAGCGGATTGTGACGAGAGATAGCAATGAACAGCCATTGTCACAAGTCAAATATAATATGATTTAAATAATAGTTTTAGCTTAATCAGATACGCTCTCAAATGTTTTGCAAGGGCGTGGATTTGTCAAAAGATTTCGGGGGACCAACCAGCATGAGTAGTAGAGACAAATACGTCGCACCCTTGGTTATAGGCATTATTTAGTATGTCAGAAGTTTATATCCAGTATCACTTATATATTTCCAAAATATCTTATAATTGAGGAATTTGGTATATTACTTTGATGTATAAAAAAATATACTCTGTTAAAAATTGCTGATTTCAATAATTGTAAGGGAATTCTATTATATCAAAAATATTATGTCAGAACAATTATTATAATCTTGACGGTAAAATGATCTCTTATGATGTGGTAGACTTGTTTTGTTTACCAATATCCCGAGGAAAGAAGCTATAGAAATTCTACGCAACAAAACCCTACAATTGACTAATCCGATTCATCCGACCCTGACAACTGACAACATCATAGACTTAATACGAGGAAGCATTGATTCAACTTATTTCACTTGGGGTGACGATTACTATGAGCAACTACATGGGTTACCAATGGGAAGTCCACTTTCCCCCCTCCTAAGTGAAATCTACATGGAATCCTTCGAAGAATTAGTCCTGCAGAGTTCACCTATCACACCAATATGCTGGTATAAGAAAGTGGATGACACCTTTGCTGTCATTAAAACCGAAGATGACCCAAAAGGCTCTACTACAACATCTAAACAGTCACCATCCAACTATACAGTTTACCATTGAAATTGAAGAAAACCATAGCTTGCCATTTTTAGATATCCTCATCAATAACAACAATGGAATTTTAAAAACAGCAGTTTACAGGAAGCCAACACACACAGATCAATATATTCACTACAGTTCTGACTAACCAAACAGCTCCAAGATCTCCACCATTGCAACCCTTACCAAAAGAGCTCAAAACATTTCTGATCAATCTAACCCACCTCAAGAAATTAATCACCTGAAGAATGTATTCACCAGCCTAAATGGATACCCACAAAGAATGGTAGATAAAATCATCAATAGAACACTCAACACAGAAAGACCTAAATCAACTAAACCTGACCAACCTCCCATTAAAGTATTCATACCATTCCATGGGAACATCTCATACAAAATCAAAAGATTACTGAAAAAACAAGCAGGAATTGAAACAGTCTTCCAAAAAAGTACCACACTTAAAGATATCCTTAAAGCTAACGGGAAGCACAACCCCACAAGTCCACCCCCACCTAAGGGTTGTGTTTATCACATAGAGTGTTCCTGTGGAGAAGCATATATTGGCGAAACTAAACGTCCATTAAACTTAAGAATATCAGAGCATAAATCTAAAGCTACCAGTAACACCTCGGCAGTAGCAGAACATTTAGAATTTAACAGGCAACATTCAGTTAATTGGGACAAAATTAAAATTTTAGAAACAAATCAACACAACAAAAAGAAAAGACGTATCCTGGAGGCAATACACATAAAGAGGCACCAACCAAAATTAAACAGAGATGATGGGCTGTATCTCCATAGAGCATATGACAGAATTATTTAGTCTTATTTTCCCGTCTTATGCTACTGTTAGGAGTTTGTATGATATATGCATTTCATATTATTCAGTTTTGTCAAGCATGTTAATTAATAATATCTTCGTATCCATTTTACCTTCATGTTTATTTTATATATCAAGGTGTTAATTTAAATTTTTTCAAGCTTATAACCCTTTTAGTAATTAACTTTCAATCATTATTATTATCAAAACAACCTTAATCCTTAATATTTCAATTAATCTTATTTAATTGTATCATTACATCCCATTGTTACATTTTGTATATATTTATGCTTTACCACATGGTTTCTCATTTGTTATATTTTGTTCACTTGATAACGACTAGTGGAATCTTGTCGAAACGTCGTGTTGTTAAAAATAAAGTGATTGTATTCCATAAAGACTCTTGCTATATTCGTGTCGATCACTAAATGCCTATCAAACAGTATATTATAATCTACACATATTTGACATGATTTAATATGAAGGGTCAACTAGTCATAATTCAATTCAATTCGGTGTAAGTCAGTGGTAAATTGTTCAAAGAAGATTCCTTCTAGAAAACAAACATTTTGCATACATTACTGTGGTAAATTGTTCAAAGAAGATTCCTTCTAGAAAACAAACATTTTGCATACATTACTGTGGTAAATTGTTCAAAGAAGATTCCTTCTAGAAAACAAACATTTTGCATACATTATTGCCGCAGACGTGTGTAATCCGACACACGCAAATGACACAAGTGAATAATTTCACACGTCTGCGCTGAAACAAGCCTGTGTTTTAAAACACTCGTGTTGACTTTCACAGCATCAAACTTGTTTGATATTTTTCGACACGCGTGTCGATTTACACACGTCTGCGCTGAGCCTGTGTATTTCGACACAGTACTTCTGTCTAAAGCGCATGCGTCAACTCTCGGTCAAAATGGCGGCGCCCTGTACTGTCGTGTCCGAAGTATTATAGGTGCCTATTTGATGTAGTTAACCGTCGACGACGTAACAATAAAAAAAACATTAAATTTTCTTCGTCTTCAGACGCCGACGATTCTTCACTATCCGCCATACTGTTTGGTCACGTGACCTCCGGTTGTTTTGGTCACATGATCTCTATGAATCAGCTGTGTTAATTTACACACCGTGTGCGGCAACGCTGTGACAATTGACACAAGTGAAATTATTCACTTGTGTCATTTGCGTGTGTCGGATGACACACGTCTGCGGCAGGCTACAAAAATTGTTCAAAGAAATTTCCTTCTAGAAAACAAACATTTTGCATACATTACTGTGGTAAATTGTTCAAAGAAAATTTCCTCTAGAAAACAAACATTTTGCATACATTACTGTGGTAAATTGTTCAAAGAAGATTCCTTCTAGAAAACAAACATTTTGCATACATTACTGTGGTAAATTGTTCAAAGAAGATTCCTTCTAGAAAACAAACATTTTGCATATTACCTATTATTTACCTATAAAGTATGGTGTTGCACGCGAAGCAGACAATTTTCACTCTTTTCGAAACACCTGATGGTAATTCTCGTATTGGAAGTCCACTACTATATAATTATTGCACCCGATTTTGTCATGCTCAAGATTTTTGATTAACAGAAAAAATTTTGATTGTACGGATACATTACATTATTATATTACACTAGACTGTTTAAAGTCTTTCTATGGAAGGCTATGATTGCCTGTATTCGCCAGCGTACAATACAATTAATTCACTGAATCGCGTTGATACAAGAAAAGTGTCTGAAATGTCAAGGCAGTAAAACAGTTTGTACTAGCTTGACATAATTATATAAAACTGTTTTTGGTGCAGTTTTTTTATAGATAAAAATCTGTGAAGTGTGCAGTTATAAGGTGTTTTCTATTATATTGTATTTCCATTTGACTGAAAACAGTTCAACTGCAATCGAAAAGAATGTAGGCCTATATCTATATGACCACACCCATTGAATTCAAATTTGCTTATGATACATATGCTTAGATCATTAATTTTTTATTCAAAAAGAAAGTTGTCAAAGACGTTACCTTTATTTGCATATACCTCTATTGTACAGATAAAGCATCGGCGAGAATTTAATTTTATATTCCATTTTCAAACAAGCAATTTCTTCCATACAATATATCAATGGATGATTTTGCCAAAATTGTCATTTTATTTCAGCTTTAAACTACCAATGTCGTCATTACAAAATGCATTTGTCAATGCTGCAAAGTACAATTATTGATACTTTACATTACATTTGCATCTAAATTTTAGGCAACGTTTTACCTCCATATAGTTCCAGTTCGAGGTCATACCATAGAAATGTATAAGACTGGAAGTCTTAGTCTACTCATCGTCTACTGAACTTCTGTTTCAATTTTTGGTTGACCTAGTTTCTCCTTTAGGACTAGTTGACTCTAAGTGATACTGTGACAGAGAGACTGGATGTTCCGTTCGAATTAAATCGCGTTTATCATGGCTTTTAAATTAATATAACTTCTTGCAGAAACCGGAAGTTATAGGCATATCTTCAATTCAACGCATGCGTCTCAAGCACAAATCTTGTGTTATTATTCCCTATCTACATTTCTATGCTAAAATAAAAGATGGCTGATCAAAGTTATAGAGAATAGTTCTTGGTACGATGACAGTTAACTATAGTCAGATTGAATGTCTACAGTGACCCAGGCTTTGTTCATAACTAACCGACCATGACTCTGTTGATTTCCAAAAAATGATCCAGTTTTTACCAAAAAGTAGAACATAAACATCTGTCATAATGATGCTCTTATCGTCATAGGCGTACGGGGCGTTAGTTGAGCGGAGGGGGGGGGGGGCAATCCAATTTGCCCGACAATTAATGCAAACTTGCCTGACAACGAAATATATATGCCCGACAAGTCGACCCCCACCCCAACCCTAATTCCAAAAACTTCTCGCCATCTGCCTGATCACATCATTTCCGAAAGTTTCTTAAATTTCCTTCATGAAAATCACTGGGCAATTTATTCTGATCGACTAAATTCTGATCGACTTAATTCTGATCGACTAAATCTGAGACTAAATTATGATCGTTTACATTCTGGATGTCTAAATTCTGATAGACTAAATTCTGATCGACTAAATTCTTATCAACTAAATTCTGATCGTTTAAATTCTGATAGTTTATATTCTTGACGTCTAAATTCTGATCGGCTAAACTCTGATCGTAGACCCAATTCTGATCGACTAAACCAGGCCTTCTCAAATGGTGGGCAGCGGGCCAAATCCGGCCCTCGACGCCCTCAGGAATGGCCCCTCAAGCGGTGGGTTCGTTTTGCCGCATTGCCCAACTTGCCGCATTGTGCCCAACTGCTCAAAAACGACTTGTAAAACGAAACTAAAGGTTTCTGATAAAATCCAGAATGGCAATTTGTTTCACATGAAACGAAATATTTTAATCTATTGTCCAGCTCTATTTTCTTTTTATTTATAATTTGGAACTGTTTGGAAAATCAAAACAAATTTTCTTGTCAAATCTGGAAGAAAATAAATACCAAATAGGGTACAAACAATCAGAACCGTAATACACTATAAAAAAAAGTTATAACTTGCATGAGTTATGTCCCTTTACTGCGTGCCTATAACGTCACACGCACGTGCTAGACAAAATGGCAACTGAAAGTGAAAATCTTCTCAACAGTAAAACAGAATTGACAAGCGAGGAAAAATTTAAACTTCTTGTTTTAGATGTACCCTATAACTCGGCAGTGGTCCAACCCCCACTGGTCCCAGATAAGAGCCAGAATGTCTTGGTGGACAAGATAGAAGCTGGGGTTGATTGGCTCCACACTACCGTCGGCAGCTGGAGACAGAAATCAACAAACATGCGATTATTCAGAAAAAATGACTCTACAGACATTGGATGGGTGCACAGGAAATTAAGTTTAGCTGAATATAAAACCGTAAGCGGTGATGGTTATATTTTAAAAACGCAGTATTCTCACCATAATAGTGAGAAATATGCTTCGGTAAAAAGGCACAGTACAGAAGTATTGAAACTGTTTCCCGGGAAACCACCAGGTAAGTTTGACTGACTCGATTATTGAGAAAGTTCTTATTTATACATGTTTTATTATATTATATTAATATTATATTATTATCACCGACTTATTTATAGCATGCGTATTATTGGTACGTTTATTTATTGATTTTAGATAAAACCTTTACTTACATTTACAGGCTTTATCAGGCTACTGAGACACGCTTTATTAATTTGTCTACGTTTTCAATAGACCTAGATAAATTAATTCATGCATAGAAAAGCCCATATCTAGGCCTATGATGAAAAAAAAAAACCATAAACACACATGCAGCGTCTAAGTTTAGACTAATTATTACATAGTAGAATGGTAGGTGTATTTGGAGTAGAATGTAGGCCTAACATGCCGTTCCCCCTGGCTATAAATAGGCTAAATTTGTATATTATAATGTTTGTCTGCTTTATCTTTCAGAACCAACAACATATGGGTTAATTCATTATACTTTTCCAAGCAGCATATCAAGTATTTCTCCCAAAAAAAAAAAAACTACCAGTAATGTTTCATGTACAAGCAAGTCAAGCAACCATACCAACACAAACACAGTAGCAATTGATGACAATGACACTATCTCAACAGGTGAGTAAATAGAATTATTGCCTATGTTTCGGGAAAGAATTTTAAGTACTTTTTTATCAGGCAGGATGGCTGAAGAGCACAGGAGGGTAAATTTATCTAACCAGTCTGCCAATGCCTACAAGAATAGTGTTTTGATCTATTTTTCATAGTTTCAATTGTGATGGTAGTGGTTTTCAGTGTGTTTGCGGTCACATATGGTGTTTTTTTCACTATTTCACTATATCATTTTCAATTGAAAAGAAAAGTTTAACCTAGGAGACAGTATTGTTGTACGATAAGATATCTTACATGCCAACCTTTTTTTTAGATTATTGAATTGTTGCAGTAGACAAACTTTGAATATAATAAAACAATGTGTTACTTATTTATGTATTCCAGTCTTGCAAGAGCCTTCAAACAATGAAAAAAGGAAGAGGAAAGTTTCTGTTAAAGAATATGACAATGATGAGAGCACTCAGAGTCATGAAGGAGAAACTTCAGACAGTAAGTTCAAGATTTTTGTTCACTTAACTTCATTACTTTAGGAATTCAGCTTGATTCAGCTTCTCTTTAGGTTAGACAGGTTATGCAGGATTGTAGTCACAAGAATATTGGCTTGTGAAAGCATCAGTTAGATGTTGTAAAACCTTGTTTGACATTGTTACATGTGTAATCTATTTATAATAAATAATTCTATAATGATATTATTCTCTTTTGTTTAAGGTTTTCCCCCATTCAACTTATCAGGTCTTCCAGCTATCTATCAGAGTTCTTGGGAAAATGCTGGTAAAATAGTTAATATGGATTTGATAAAGAACCATCCACTAACTGAGACCATAATGATTGTTGGATTTCGTCAGATACCTTCCATAATGTCAAATACCATGATGATAAATTTCAGTAAGTATGAAGGTTTTATTTCTGATCTATCAGATATATAGGTATGCAGGAAATATATTCCAGTTTTTACAATTTTCAGGCAGCATTTCCTTGAGGATGAACATTTCGATGTGAGATGTATGTCCTTTATGTAAGAAATATACTCGCTCCACAAATCATTATGCAAAATTGTCGGAAAGAAGTACACACTCAGGGAAAAATGTTTACCCCCTGCTCCCCACACTCACAAAACTCAATTTGGAAGCAAGCCTATGTACACAACCTGCATTACATTTTGAAACTATGGAATTAAAACGTGGAATTAAATGTCATATATATATTTTTTTTAGATGTGACTGTGAAGGATTTAAGTTCAGAATGGTGTGTGCGCATGTCATTGCTGTTGTTTTTAAGAAAAACGTTCTTGAAAAATGGTTGGTTGATTTTGAATTTCCAAAATTACAAAATAAAGGTACTAATAAAACGTCTGGTAAAAAACCTGGCTATGTTCCAAGAGTGAGGAGGAATATTAAACGTGGAATTCAAGAAGTGGAGGGTACTAATGATCATGAGGACGAAAAGTTTAATGTCTGTTTTATTTCCGGAACATCAGCTTCAAAATGTTATGGGTGTACAGGAAGACTAAGAGTGTTTGAAAATGAACCAGCTCCCCCACCTTTTGATATAGTTCTTCAAAGCAAGACTTTCCGACATTATCGAGAAAAAGCAACTAAACTCAACCCTGGGAAACTACATATTAAAACAAAGAAGGAAAATGTTTACTTCCATCCACAGTTGGCTTGTTTGAATGAGGAAAAACAGGATGTTGTGAGACGAATGGTTGTATCAGACGATGTTAACAAAAAACTTCAACAGTGTCATAGAAATGTATTATTCAATGAGTTCGGGTATACATGAATTGATTAATCATCAGCGTATTCCTAATAGACATAATATGATTTACTCAGAAATGACTGACAATTTTTAGTTATTAAAGGTGATTTCACAAAAGCACTAATTCCAGGTGAACAATTACATGAAAAAATAGATAATTTTGAAATGATAATGATTTTAAAAATAGAAATAGAATCGCTTGAAGGTATCAGCAATATCATAATAATCATTCCAATATTTTTCGTTAGTCATGTTGATTTTTTTATACTTAATAATAATAATAATACATAATAACATAATATTTATAATTATTATCAATGCCTCACAGTTCTGTAACTGTAATCTTATTGTTTCAAAAATATGATTTCTTGCACTGTTATCTGTTGTTGTTTTTATTCATTCCCAAGGGTAAATATATCTCCAGACTGTGTATATCCACTTTTCATAAATGCATCTGTTTGCCCAAGTATTTGTCGTTTTTCTTCCATATTTTTGGAACAAAACTCTCTCTGATCAACTTGTAGATGTTGATAAGCGTCAGAAAGAACATATGGACCAATGCCTATCATTGCTTGATTAATATAAAGTCTTTCTTCAAAAATTAAATCATCATAGATTTTTACTGCTTCAAACAATGAACAAGGCTTTGATATTGGTGGTCCACTTGAATTCTTCAATTGGCTTTCTCTTTTTTTCGTTTTAATCTTTTTATTAAGACATTCTAAACCATTATTATAGAAGAACTCTTGTCCCAAACCAATAGATTTTCGAACATCCCTTAACATTCCTGTTTTCATGTCCTCTTTTACACATTTTTTGAAATATTCACGAAAATCTGAAGGCCACATTTTTGAAATTTTTATAAATTGATTTTCAAAATCATCCCTGCCTACATCAATTAAACCTGGAACAGATGCATTACCAAATATATCAAAGTGAATCTTTTTGTAATCATCATAATAACATTTCTTGATAGTGATCATCAACTTTTTTTTCTTGATTAAGTTGATTGCGGTAATATTTCACCTGCTGAATACTTCTAGGAATCTTACCAGGTACATCATGGTCCAATATATTTCCAGAAAGCTGTGAAGTAATGCTCCTTGGTCCCACTGGATCCTTAACAGCTTCTTGAATCTTTCTTTTACAGGAGGGTGCCGTGGGAATAAATGGTTGTCCCTTTCTTTTGTTTGGTGAAATACTTGAAATTTCGCTTGGAAAATTGTATTGTATGAGGCCATATGTTGTTGGCTCTGAAAGATAAAAAAAAATTGTTAAAACACACACATATAAAAACAATTATTAACGGGCAGAATATTAGTCTTGTGAACCCTATTCCTATCCTATCTAACGTAGAACATTTGATTGGTTGATTAGTTAGATTGATTATCTCATCGGTTGGGTTTAAACCAAGAGAATAAAAAAAAAAAAAAAATTTCGGACTGCCTCCCCACCCCAACCATTAATGTGTAAAAGTAACTCTTACCTGCTGGTTTCCCAGGAAACAGTTTCAATACTTCTGTACTGTGCCTTTTTACCGAAGCATACTTCTCACTATTATGGTGAGAATACTGCGTTTTTAAAATATAACCATTACCGCTTACGGTTTTATATTCAGCTAAACTTAATTTCCTGTGCACCCATCCAATGTCTGTAGAGTCATTTTTTCTGAATAATCGCATGTTTGTTGATTTCTGTCTCCAGCTGCCGACGGTAGTGTGGAGCCAATCAACCCCAGCTTCTATCTTGTCCACCAAGACATTCTGGCTCTTATCTGGGACCAGTGGGGGTTGGGCCACTGCCGAGTTATAGGGTACATCTAAAACAAGAAGTTTAAATTTTTCCTCGCTTGTCAATTCTGTTTTACTGTTGAGAAGATTTTCACTTTCAGTTGCCATTTTGTCTAGCACGTGCGTGTGACGTTATAGGCACGCAGTAAAGGGACATAACTCATGCAAGTTATAACTTTTTTTTATAGTGTATTACGGTTCTGATTGTTTGTACCCTATTTGGTATTTATTTTCTTCCAGATTTGACAAGAAAATTTGTTTTGATTTTCCAAACAGTTCCAAATTATAAATAAAAAGAAAATAGAGCTGGACAATAGATTAAAATATTTCGTTTCATGTGAAACAAATTGCCATTCTGGATTTTATCAGAAACCTTTAGTTTCGTTTTACAAGTCGTTTTTGAGCAGTTGGGCACAATGCGGCAAGTTGGGCAATGCGGCAAAACAAACCCACCGCCCCTCAAGAGTGACCCTTTCTGCTAAAACACTCTGCTCACTATGTTTATTGAGATCTATTTGACCTTTATTCGTAAAATACATTTGGCCATTAACAAAGGTGTATTGAGAAGGCCTGGACTAAACTTTGATCAACTGATCGTCTGATAAATTCTGAGCGACTAAATTCTGATCGACATAAATTCTGATCGTGGACTAAATTCTGATCGACATAAATTCTTATTGGCTAAATTCTGGACGTGTTAATTCTGATCGTTTAAATTCTGATTGACTAAATTCTGATTGGCTAAATTCTGATTGACTAAATTCTTATTGGCTAAATTCTGGACGTGTTAATTCTGATCGTTTAAATTCTGATTGACTAAATTCTGATTGGCTAAATTCTGATTGACTAAATTCTGATTGGCTAAATTCTGATCGACTAAATTCTGATCGTAGACCCAATTCTGATCAACTAAATTCTGATCGGCTAAATTCTGATCGACTAAATTCTGATCGTTTATATTCTGATCGACTAAATTCTGATCGTCTTAATTCTGATCGTAGACCCAATTCTGGTCGACTAAATTCTGATCGACTAAATCCTGATCGTCTTAATTCTGATCGTAGACCCAATTCTGGTCGACTAAATTCTGATCGACTAAATTCTGATCGTCTTAATTCTGATCGTAGACCCAATTCTGATCGACTAAATTCTGATCGTCTTAATTCTGATCGTAGACCCAATTCTGATCGACTAAACTCTGATCGACTAAATTCTGATCGACTAAATTCTGATCGTCTAAATTTTGATCGAATAAATTCTGATCTTCGAATAAATTCTGGGGCCTTATTCTCGAAAACATCTAGATTTTAAGAAATACAGTAATATGATTGGATAATAAAGCAATATTTAAAATTAATTTTAGTGATTGACCAATCAGATGACTGGAACACTAAAATTATTGTAAGTTAAGTTTTCGAGAATAAGACCCCTGATCGGTTAAATTCTGATCGACTGGTCAGATGCCTCATACAACTTTCTCTAAATAATGTAATTATTTCTAGCGTGATCTACAGCATATAAGACAATATCATTTAAAGCGATACAACCTCTTAGAATGAACAAAACTTGTTCTCAAACTTGGTCAATAAGAGTATATATTTATCAACGATGTCCAAAGTATACAAACAGAATGCAAAAAACCCATGAAACTATGTAAATTTCCATATAATAACAGGTTATAATTGATAAAAACATTGTTTTCTGGATTTATCAGACTATTTAGGTAATCTGTTATATAGTTATGACATCAGGCAAGTCCCTTGATAAATATAAACTCCTATTGACCAAATTTAAACATAGTTTTCTGGATTTATCAGATTATTTAGGTAATCTGTTTTATAGTTATGACATCAGGCAAGTCCCTTGATAAATATAAACTCCTATTGACCAAATTTAAACATAGTTTTCTGGATTTATCAGATTATTTAGGTAATCTGTTGTATAGTTATGCCACTAGGTTTGTCCCCTGATGAATATATACTCCTATTGACCAAATTTGAAAATTTAGATTAAGAGATTGTATTCCTTTAAGAATGTTTTCGCTTGATGTAATTTTTTTTAAGTTCTTATGAACTAAACGTATGTAATTTAATATGCTTTTGTTTAAGGTGAATTTGAGTAGGTGTATCTTTCAGTAAAATGGGTCAGGAATGTTAGAACACCCTGACTGTATAAATTTATAAAACAATTATTTTTTAGTAATTTGCTCTAATTATTTAAGTATTTCATATGGTAAATGAAGTATATTTTTTAGAATTTTGTAAGTGATCGGATCACCAACTGCTGAGATACTTTTCGTCAAACTTTTTATTGAGACACCCAGTGGCCAATGCGAAATAAGAATTTCAAATCAGGTGATGCAAAAAATAAAAATCAAGAATACAAAAGGATATAATTTATTATGCTATAATGTACAATACAAAATGATGTAATCTGTACTAAGGAGGTTATAAAATACAGTAACATGATCAAAATAATGAAATATAATATTATTTTAAATGTAGTGCAGTAGACCTTAAAATAATGGTCATTATTATGTTACGTATTATATGATATATAATGTCTTTATATTCCGATCTTAAAATGTTAAAATGATGAAATGCCACTATATCCGAAGCTTAAAAGCAGTGTAGATTTGCTGAAATTCGATACATACTGCGTGTTACAATTCTATTTTACGATTGCGTTTTGTTTTTTAAACAGACCGCACAGAGAGGTTTTGCTTTAAAGCGAT
Organism: Lottia scabra; assembly: GCA_029955415.1. NCBI lineage: Eukaryota > Metazoa > Mollusca > Gastropoda > Lottiidae > Lottia > Lottia scabra. The sequence goes on from JARJEI010000039.1 coordinate 1,461,523, forward strand.
ACAACCTCTTAGAATGAACAAAAAATCTAAATTTTCAAACTTGGTCATATATTCATCATACAAACAGAACGCAAAAAAAAACCCATAAAACTATGTAATTTTCCATATAATTACAGGTTACAATTGATAAACGCCTTAAATTTGATTAAGGGTTTTTCAATTTTTGTATTATTTAGGTAATCTGTTGTATAGTTATGCAACCAGGAAAGTCCCCTGATGAATATATACTCCTATTGACCAAATTTGAAAGTTTAGATTTTTTTGTTCATTCTAAGATGTAGTATCGCTTTAAGTACTTTGGTTGTTTATTTTTTCACCTGAGGACACCGTTTAATACTGATATTTTTATTTGCTCTATTCTGAATTTGAAATATCTTTGGAGGAACTTTTATTAGTGTAGAAAAAATCTTATCCACAATAATTTTAGAATTTTATTCAAATGATACCATTACGTCATTAAAGCCGAACATAAAAAAATAAATTTCTTGAATGTATTATATTCTCTCGTATAATTTAAAAAAAAATGGAAATTGCCCGATGCCTAGAAAATGGATTTCGGCACGATTTATTTCTTAAAATCTACAGGGGCCGCGGAGCGGAAGGGACCATGCCCCCCACACCCCTCCTCCACCACTTTTTGGCCCTATAATATATTTTTTTTGCATAAAAATATTTTTGTCAATTTTTTAATCATTTTTTTTTATAATTTCCGGAATCTGAAAAATTAAGTGGCCGAAATCCGAGGAGTTTTGGTGATGGGGGCGGGAGTGAAAGTTGGATTTTGAAAATTTTCATCCCCTCCCCCACACTTCCAAAAACGCTCCACGGCCCCTGATCTGTGCTATTTTTACGATAAATCTTTGGATTTAAAATAGTTAATTGATAACCTTGCAATTTATGAAGAACAATTTCCACGATATTTGGATGCTTACTTTCCATTTAATTAAACCTTTTAAACTTTCTCCAGTAAGTGTCTGAAATAAAAACAAAATTCTTCGTTTTTCAACAGTTTATTTCTTATAGATTTTAAAATTCCAGACAATAAAAATAATGTATATTTTATATGAAATGAATTAAAACCCTCTTCGTTTTGAAATTTTAAATCATGACTTTTACATTCCCTATTGTCTTTGTAACAAAACGGGATGGTGATGAATGATTTTGTATAGATTATTGTTGCCTTAAAGGGATTGTAAAGAGGTTTTCTAAACTTTGTATGTGTATCAGGGACACTGATAGCATCAATTTGCGCCATTCCATCTTCCATTCCGACATCTGTGGTTCTTGCAATTCCACTAAAATTAACGCGTTTTATGACGTCACTAATAGTGATCTACATAGTTATCAATAGTAGCTTCCGGTAGATCACTATTAGTGATGTCATAAAACGCGTTAGTTTTAGTGGAATTGCTAGAACCACAGATGTCGGAATGGAAATCAGCATGACGCAAATTGATGCTATCAGTGTCCCCGATACACATACAAAGTTTAGAAAACCTCTTTACAATCTCTTTAAGGCAAGGGTTAGGGTTAGGGTAGACGAATTATTAAATTATTATTATTGAATAACGGAACGCAATATTAAGTTTTCGGCTAAGTTCTAAGTTTAGAACTCTTCTCAAGTATTGTTTCGCTTAAACTGTTAAAAACAAAATCTCAAATCTAGCTACTTAAAAAAAAAATTCAAACTTAAAATTATGCATAGTCACACAGACTGCATATAGAAATAGAATCTATAAATATTTAAGCTAAGTATTTAGCAATTAGGTAATGCAAGTGTGTAAATTTTAATTAGCTTCTTATTGATAAAAAAAAATTTTAAACTGAAAATGCTTATAAGCCTTTGCATATGTCAAATCGCCCTTTTCGACAGTGAATTTTGATATCAATGTACATACGTTTATGTAACGAAATAATACAATATTCATATAAAAACACGTAAAATAACAGTTCGTGTTTGTGCAAACGGTTAATAAATGTGCAAGTGCAGAAAGTGCATGTAGACGTTAATAAATAATCTCAATTTTAGACTAACAAGTTTACCCTTGATATGAAGAACCTATCTAAAACATAGCCGTAGGGGCAGGGGGGGGGGGGTGTCATTAGGGGCAGCTGACCCCCTAAATATTTCGTTTTCGGGCAAAAAATTCAAGAAATCGGGCAAAATATCATTAAAATTCGGGCAATTAGTCAGTCTTCCCCCCTATTGAGTCGTGGGTCCCTACGGCTATGATCTAAAATACAATTATTGATGAGTAGCATGATTTACGACATGTTCTGAATCAGCGGAATACGGCATTTTTCACATCACATCCGTTGCTCCCACGACACGATATTCTCCTCATTAATAAACCCTTCGCAACGTGAAAATTGAAAAAAAAAAAATACATATATGCTCTCTTTCACTTAAAATCAAGGTCCAAAATGGGATATTTTGTCTCATAAAGGGGGCATTTTCCCACAGTAATTTTAGAATATGATTCGTCAAGAATGGAATAATATCGAAAAAATAAACTCATGGGAACAACGGGTAGATGTGATAAAGTCGAATTACGTTTCTAATTTCTTTACTCCCCGTGAGTAAACCCAGTTTTTTTGTTCTTATTTACATCGTAGTTCACAATCGGCAATCCTCGGCAGTTTCCGTAAACCATAATCATGGGCCGATTCTATTATGAAATCCGGATCGTCTGGATTTTCTCTCTCAATAATCCGGATAAAAACGTAAATAGATCACAAATGGAGAATCAAGCTGGCCGATATGGGTTTGCTGTTCATGAGTCGAATCCAATTAAGTCATTGACCTAATCTATTATATTCTCCCAACAATCCAGAAAAAACTTCTTACTACGGTAATAAAGCAGCCATTTTGTGACGTCAATGTCGTCATCTCTCGACAGAATGGAGAGATCGGACTCTCCAAACTCTCCTAAAACAATCACGTGATGGATAATAGAATAGAAATGGAGAATCCGGACGATCCGGATTTCATAATAGAATTGGCCCCATTTCACTCTTCTGTTTTGAAGGTAGAATTAGAAAAATATTGGCGCCAAAATAGACCGTTAAATTTTTTACATATAGGCTTACAGAAACATTTATCTCTATTAGGGAAAGAAATTGTTTTTGTTTCCCGAAACAACATCAGAATATTGTCTATGTTTATGATTGACACAGTTTTTAACCAAAGCCTTACATTTTAGAGTCTAATTCTTTGGAATTCTTTTCATATCGAGTAGGAGAAACAACAGGCAGGTCGTATTCCTCGGGTGTGTTCCACTGCTCCTCATCTTCAAAGAATGCATCTCTCTCTTTTACATTGTCCCAGATAGGCAACTTCAAGATAAAACCTAGAAATAGAAATTAGGCAGTGTTTAGATAAATGTATTTAAACCTATCCATAGCCGTAGGAGACAAGTGGGCAGCTGCCTCCCCAAAAATTATGTTTTCGGGCAAAAAATCCAGAAAATCGGTCAAAATATCATTAAAATTCGTGAAAAAAGCATAGCCGTAGGGGCCCACGACTCAATAGGGGGGGGGGGGGGAGGGGGGAGGGCGTTGGGGTAAACCGACTTATTGCCCGAATATTGCCCGAACTGGGCTCAGGAGTTTTCATCTGAGTAAAATCCCACCTGTAATGATTCCACCAACTATAGCAACACCAAGAGTAACTACTAGAGCTATAGCTTGATAACCTCCTTGAGAACTGGCACTTCTTCCCAAACCATGAGAATCATGCGTTATATTCGTAGCATTGGAACTAGGTTCAGGTGCTAAGGCTGGGAAAACTTCATATAGGCTGAAAATAGAATCGTTATTACTAGTTTACAAGGGCATGGATTTGTCAAAAATCTGTGGGTGACGAACCAGGCGACGCAAGCCCCAATACAAGGTTCTCCCTCAGAGAAAAATGGGAAAGAAAGAAAAAGAAACATCTATATTTTACAAGGATAACAACTTAGGTTCCGTGCGGATCCTTTCTCCCAGCTGGTCCTTCGCCAAACCTCTTGGCATTGATCTTTCCCGGATTATCCGTACCCATTTACAGCTGGGTGGACTGGAATTATGAGTGAAGATGACTTATTCAATGGCTTCAATGGAATGGCTTCGATTTGCTGCATTCTGAACCATATTTCGAAATTGGCTGTTAAAATCCAGATTTCCATCTCTGATTTTCATTTAATTCTTCAAAAAGATTTCCGTATCAACCAAATTATGTGGGGACCCCTTCTGAGTTCAAGTAGGGAACGCATTTTTTTATTTAACTTTCTATAAATTTATGGCTTTCACCAGGGGCCTTATTCTCGAAAACTTAACTAAGATAAAATCCAGATTTTAAGAAATACAGCAATCTGATTGGATAAATAATACTTAATTTAAAACTGATTTTAGTAACTGACCAATCAGATAACTGGAACATTAAAATCATTGTAAGATAAGTTTTCGAGAATAAGGCCCCAGTTCAGTAATTACCCAAATTGCGAATGCTTTGAAAATTGATTAGTATAGTTTTGTTTTGAATCTATATATACATAGTTTATAAAATCAACAGAATGTCTGGCGTCTCACCTCTCGCCATATTTGTCTTTTGTGGCCATGGCAGCCATAACAGCCCCAGCTATTCCCGCCAATAATCCGGGCATTCCATGAAGGTTGTTAACACCACACGTATCATGTAACTTGAGTTTACTGGACAGAAATGGCTGAAATTGAAAATGAAGTATTAAAAGCATAGCCGTAGGGGCCCACAACTCAACAGGGAGGCAAATCGACTTATTGCCCGAATTTTAATGATATTTTGCCCGATTTTGTGGATTTTTTGCCCGAAAACATAATATAAAATCATGCATGTTGAACATTATGTGACCTAACCCTTTCTTTTTTCTAATATGAAGTGATTTTGCTTTTCCGTTAATTGAGTTTTAGAGAGCCATGTACCCCCAACCCTCTCTTTGGAGTCAGGTGTACCTAAATGACATAATGCTGCATATAACTGTGCTTAATTTGTGCCTAAATGAATGTGTGCCTAATTTACAAATTACAAATGGTACAATCTAAGGTTCCGAAGTGCTGTGGACATGTCACAGTATAGTCGAAATAAACTTACCGTAATATACTTGTAACCAAGAACAGAGATAACAGCAGCTACTGTACCCAGTACTAAAGCACCCCATGGTTCCATTGGCATATTGGCACAGGTACCCACAGCGACACCGCCTGCCAAGGTAGCATTTTGTACATGTACCTGAAAAGAAGAATGGCAACAATTCTTTAAATACCGAGGTTATCATCTGCATTAAAAGAATCTACAGCGACTTGGACTTTGGACTCATTCTTTGAAATGATGTTATATAGAAGGTCATTGGTAGCATACTAGAAAAATAAGCTTATTTATTGATTTTCCAACCTCCATTTCGTTTTCCCTATTTCCAACAAGGGCGTGTACATGTATTTAGAGGGGGCGTGGGGGACGAAAGAGTCTTGGTCCCCTACATAATTTGATAGGTAAGACAGATTTTGTACCAAAATAAACTAAGGTCAGAGTTGGAAATCCCGATTTCAACCTCCAATCCCGAAATATGATTAAAAATGCACAAAATCGATGCCATTTTTGCATTTTTTTTCTAAGGGGAGGACCTTTTGTTTGGGATCACGTCGAAGGTGCTTCGTGGTATTCTTGGATTCTACAAAACATTCCGATTCGTCACCCACAAATCCACGCCCTTGTTCCAGATCAGCCATACTTTACACATTTTGAAAAAAAATGAGAATCGTGATTGTAAAGAGGTTTTCTAAACCTTGTATGTGTATCAGGTACATTGATAGCATTAATTTGCACCATTCCAATTTCCACTCCGACGTCTGTGGTTCTTGCAATTCCACTAAAACTCGTTTATGACGTCACTGACAGTGATCTACCGGAAGCTACTATTGATATCTATGCAGATATTAGTGACGTCATAAAACGTGTTAGTGGGATTGCAAGAACCACAGACGTCGGAATGAAAATCGGAATGGCGCAAATTGATGCTATCAATGTTACCGATACACATACAAAGTTAAGAAAACCTCTTTACAATCCCTTTAATTCTCGACAGTACAATACTTACCATATCGAATTTACCCTTTTTATCAGTTAAAGACGAGATAGCAAATGTTACAATACAACAAGCCGCTAGTGAGAAATATGTATTTAGAACAGCTCGGTGTTGTTCATCACCTTCAGCGGCTCCACCATTAAAACTTGGCCAATATAACCACAAAAACACAGTACCTGGTAGTGAAAATAAATGTTGAATATACTAAATTGGGAAGACCGTATGTGACACGGGTTGAAAACTGAAGCCAGTCTGACTCACAGAAGCACTGGCATAGAATCAGAAATGTTCCTACCCTGAGTGGGATACGAACCAATCTAATTAAAATTAGATTACATTTCGTTTCGGTTTTTTTTAGTCGACAATCAAAAAATAACCAAAACGAAATGTAATCTAATTTTAATTAGATTGACGCCAGTCTGACTCCAAGAAACACTGGCATGCAATCAGAATTGTTCCTACTAAGATTGGAATACGAACCTACGGCAGTACCTAACAAACTTAACAGACAACAGAATACAACTCGCTACAGTCCAAGTCAGTGGTTCCCAACCTGGGTTTCATGGCCCACTAGGGAGCCATGGGGTGTTTGTCAGGGGGCCATGGAGCATGAGGATGTATATCATTTTTTCTCTAGCCCAACTTTTATTTAACTATATTTTGCTGTGTAAGGTTTGTAGTTGCTTGTGGTCAAATGCATCTAACCTGATAATGAGGAAGCACAAAATAACAACCCTTGAGCTATATACCCTATTTTGCCCTTGTTTGACATTGAACAGGGGGGCATGGCTCTGGGAGTTTCGTAAATTTGGGCCAAGGCTTGAAAAAGGTTGGGACCCACTGGTCGATTTCTTGCAAATAAGTAAAAGTAATTATCTATCCTCTCTCTTCATTTCATTTCTTATCTTTTTCACATATTCCAATCATGTTACGATAACAAAGACAGTGATTCATTCAAGAAATAAACCAAACCACGATCTAATCTTGAAATCGATGTCTTCTGGCAAAATTTCCCTCAAAGTTTGCCCGTCCTCAATAAGCCCATATAGGTGTAGAAAAGTAGGACGTAAAACTCCATTCATTTCAGTTTTTTTTTAAATCCATGTCAACATATTGGCAATATATTGGTAGCAGCTAATGAACTATTCATTTGAGGAAGTATATCAATATTAAATAAGTAAAGGAAATTTAAAAATGGCTCACCTATCATAGAGAACAAATCAGAGTGGTATACAGATCCTTCTTTACTAGAATGTTCCACTTCTTCATGATACAATACTCTAGCAACAGCTAAACCAAAATACGCACCAAAAGCATGTACATACATAGATTCTCCAATATCAACCGCCTGTAAAATAACAAAAAATCTTAAAGGGATTGTAAAGAGGTTTTCTAAACTTTGTATGTGTATCGGGGACACTGATAGCATTAATTTGCGTCATTCCAATCTCCAATTCGACGTCTGTGGTTCTCGCAATTCCACTGAAACTAGCGCGTTTTATGACGTCACTAATAGTGATCTACTGGAAGCTACTATTGATATCTATGCAGATCACTATCAGTGACGTCATAAAACGCTTTAGAAGTTTTTGGAATTAGGGGTTGGGTGGGGGTCGACTTGTATATATTTTGTTGTCGAGCATATATATTCCCTTGCCGGGCAACTAACGCACACCCCTCTCCATCCCCCCCCCACCCCCCTATTATAAAGTCCAATAGATATATGATGACTGGTAGCCACCACTGCATGTGACATGGCCATTATGAGCTACCATATCTTAAACAGTAAGAAAAACTTACATGGAAAACATCGACTCCGACATATTCATTTATCTGAGCTAGAAGAATTTCTATAAATGCCATGACAAGAAGTTGTAATGGTGATGTTTTACCCAGGACAGCACCAAACGAAATCAAAACCGTGGCAGCAGCGAAATCAGCAGACAACATTCTGAAATTAGATTGGAATTTTACTACCCTCTTTTGAGTGAGTTATATAGCGAAATATTGACTTGAATAAGTCATCTTCACTCATAATTCCAGTCCATCCAGCTGTAAATGGGTACGGATAATCCGGGAAAGATCAATGTCAAGAGGTTTGGCCAAGGACCAGCTGGGAGAAAGGATCTGCAAGGAACCTAAGTTGTTATCCTTGTAAAATATAGTTGTTTCTTTCTTTCTTTTTTAAGATCATGGAATGGTTGATTTTTATCTGTCGAAAAATGGCCAAAACAGGGACCCATAAAAATCCTTTTTTCATCAAAATATTGTTGTCATTTTCATAAGGTAATTTCCTGAATCTGAAAGTCAAGTGACCCAAAATCCGACGACTTTTGGTGGTGGGGTGAGGGTTGTATTTTGAAATTTTTTAAATCAGTATACGTATACAGCGCCATCTGATAAGTGTTTTCTTATCCAAATACTTAAAATCATTTGACGGTTTCGACCACACTTTTAATATCGGGTACCATTGCAATATAATTAAAATTAGATAAAATTTCGTTTCGGTTATTTTTGAGTGTCGACTCCATGTAATCTAACCACTTATATAAGGCGAGTATCTTCTGGTGACGAAAATTTCAGCCAATCAAAAACTACCTTCATGATCGCAGGTCTATGCATTGATATGCATTGTGGGAAGACGAAACAGAAAGTAAAGCGACACAGCAGTCCAAATAATTCAAAATTTACAAATATAAACGTTGTTCTGATTTGCGGAAGGGTGGCATTTGCCATAAATAGCTTATTCGTCACCAGAAGACGATTGCCTTATAAACCTTGTTAGATTACACTGAGTCGACAATCAAAAAAATAACCGAAACAAAATGTAATCTAATTTTAATTAGATTGGTACCATTGGTGCTAAGGTCAGAATCAGCACCACCACAGGCTTTTTCATTTTGAGAAGTCAGAGATGTAGATTACTTACTCAGCGACATGAACTTTAAATGTTCCACCACTTAAAACATCTCCATGTATAACACCACGGACTATGGTGGCCCATTGAAGACAAAAAGCTGCTACAAGCATGTTGATACCCACTGCACTGAACCCATAACGTTTGAGGAATGTCATTAAGAATCCAAAACCAATAAACATCATGACATGGACATCTTGAAACACTGAAATTTAAAAAAAATACATTGGAATTATTTGCAGTGCAATCTCATCCCCGCTGGATTGCTGGATTGACGAGGTTTTCTTCATTAACAACTAATTACCTCGTTTTAAAAACACTACGTCACATTCAATTTATGACCGTTGAGACTCGATTATCACAAGGTAAATTTGCTACAAGAAATCTGACGTCTGGTCATTCGAAAGTTTTCCCGCAATAATTTGTTACAAGGAATATAACTGGTCGAACAATAATCGTTTGACCAATCAAAATTAATGACGAGAAAAGCTTATCATGATAGCAACGGATTAATGTAATGAAATGAAATGAAATGATAAAGGAACATGTCTCATCCCATGCAAAATTAACAAAAACAATTTTCAAACTTGGTCAATAACATGTACATTCATCATGTTATATACAATAATTGAAAAACGCTTACACAACATTTTAAGAGTTTTTCAATAATAACTTGAAATTTTATAATGTACATGTAATTTGAAATATTTACTTTTTGAAAATTTTGAGAATTTCAAACAGGCAGTATAACTTTAAAATTATCACCATATGACTGGTGGTTGTCATTCCCCATCATCGACCGTCAAGAGACAGTTGCCTGATTCCTTCAGATATACCACTAAAATATATAGACTTCTTCATGTATATAATACAATGTTTGTCATTACATGATAAATATGGTGTATTTTTTAACTTTTAAACGCAGATAATTATAGATAAATATATGGATTTAAAGGATAAAACGTTGTAAACACTATCACTGATCAGCAAGGGAGTGGATTTAGGGGGGGGGGGGCGTGAAAGTGTCGTGTCCCCACCCAAGAATGTTTGACAAATCGCACGTCCTTGCTGATTAACTAAACTAAAAATCACTATACAGGTACACCCCTTTAAATTTACAAGACTGTCTAGCAAGGAATTCCCCTAATTGTAAATTAGATGGTATTATTTATCGTATATAGACCGTAAGATGTTATTATTTACACGTTTTTGTAAAAATACCTATTCAATAACGAAATATAATGTCAGCTATATAGGCTATAGATCATCGATTATTGAAAAACGTTCTTTTCTTCGATTGATGAATTCAAATGTGTGTCGGGGCAAATAGCTTGATCCCGAGTTAAAGGGATTGTAAAGAGGTTTTCTAAACTTTGTATGTGTATCGCGGGGACACTGATAGCATCAATTTGCGCCATTCCAATTTCCATTCCGACGTCTGTGGTTCTTGCAATTCCACTAAAACTAACGCGTTTTATGACGTCACTAACAGTGATCTACCGGAAGCTACTATTGATATCTATGCAGATAAATATTAGTGACGTCATAAAACGTGTTAGTTTTAGTGGAATTGCAAGAACCACAGACGTCGGAATGTAAATTGGAATGGTGTAAATTGATGCTATCAGTGTCTCCGATATACATACAAAGTTTAAAAAACCTCTGTACAATCCCTTTTTTGAGGTTTTGATCCCCGTAACCTACTAAACTTTCTCCCAAATATTCTACTTTGTAAGAACTTTTATATAACTTTTACTTTTGACACGTGTGTGACACCCTTTATCTATCTTCTGAAGAGTCATTCCATTCAATATTCTATATGAATACACACCAGTTATATCTTCAAAGAGCGGCCATGACCAAATTATATTTACAATGATATATTTCTTTTTTATTTGTATGACAACAGCCCGGGGTAACAAACAGAAACCGATTACATTAAAATAAGAATGGAAACGGTTTTGGGGGAATATTTTGTGGTAAGAGTGCTCAATACATACTTGACACAAATATTTTACTTGGAAATGGGGTCATTTAAGGTCCTTATCTTAATTTTTTTTGAGAAAAAAAATTGAAAGTGAAAAAATCTGTCAGCAAAATCTATATTAAAGCGATACTACGTCTTAGAATGAACAAAAAATCTAAATTTTCAAACTTGGTCAATAGGAGATTATATTCATCAAGGGACTTGCCTGGTTGCATAACTATAAAACAGATTACCTAAATAATCTGGGGCCTGTTGTCAGAAAGTTCGTAATTTTATGATATCTTATGTCTAAGATTCTCGTAACTAGGAAAAGATACGAGCTACTTATGATAATCATAACTTTACGAGATTAGCGTTGCCTGAAACAAATCGTAAATGGCTCGTAAATATTTCAATATTTACGATAATTGTCACGTGGCCATTGCGTCATGACCTTTGGAGTCGGAATAAAAAAAATGGCGCTTTTTGATCAATTTTCATCGCTTAGTACCTAATTCGCCGCCATTTTATATAGTTTTACCTTTTTGGGGCACGAGTTTGATCAAGATAGATATTTTTTATATGTTGTGAAGTAAATCGATCGAAAATTCAGAAATATCTGGAGAGGTTTGAGGTTCAATGTTGACAGAAAAATCGAAGCGAAGGTGCGATATGTAGTCATAGAGTTATAAATAGAACAACTATATAACTCTATGTATGTAGCCCATTAACATAGGCGTACGGGCTGGGGGTGCCCCCAGTGATTTTAATAAAGGAAATTTTAAAAAATGAAATCGTTCGGAAATGATGTGATCAGGCAGATGGCGAGAAGTTTTTGGAATTAGGGGTTGGGTGGGGGTCGACTTGTCGGGCATATATATTTCGTTGTCGGGCAAATTAGCATTAGTTGTCGGGCAAATTGATTTTGCCCCCCGCTCAACTAACGCCCCGTACGCCTATGCCCATTAATTGGTGGTTTGGTGACCGTGAACACCAGCTGACTGCAGCTCTGGGCTGCCTGCCGCATGGTTTATAGTAACGACCGGCTCTTATTTTGGGGGGATGTGAGCCCAGTCCAGATAAAATCCCCAGGCTGTAATTATTATGACATAAAAATTGTCCGTGTCTCCGTGACAAAAAGGGCACATGTTCGCCCCCCCCCCCCCCCCAGCCCCGTGGTCCTGGCGATACGGTGCTTTTTTCAAGGCCGAGACCTTCACCGGCTTCATTAAGATAACAGCCACTGCCTGCAAACTTAAGTAAGGCACATACCTGAAATATAGGTCAACATTGTTTGAAAAAAATCTTCAAGCAAAACTGTTTTAATGAAATTTCAAGGGTGTTGGAGGTATCAGATATAGTCATTGTCAAATGTAAATTTCGATTGCGCTATTGCAAGATTTCTGAATATGTTCATGTATTCCATAATATGTATGTTACGAGTGGTACCGATTTCAAATTAACGTGAAATCCCTAAAAGAGGCAATTCTAATGGCAGAAATAAACTTATACTTGGTGGATAGATTTCAAAGATAGATGACTCTTCGTTGGCCTAGTCAAAATTGGCTCTAAAATTTCATGAATATTCCGTTTCTGCTGAGACGAAAAACTTGGACGCACTTCACCTCAGTTAAACCATTCAAATAATCCATTGTAAATCGACGAGTGTAAGGCATCTCGGTTGTGTAAATTATTGATTCTGGATTTCTTCGGGGTCTTTGGAGCAACACAACAGCCGCAATTTTGCCAAGTTTCCATGACAATTCGCAAAATGTGTTATAGTTATCATAAATTTACGAGAATCATAGAGTTAAGACCGGTCCAGAGCGGTCTTAAATATTTATGATTTTTAAGTGAAAATATCCGAACGTTAAGATTCTCATAAAGTTACGAATCTACTGACAACGGCATTGTCGTAAACTTAACCATTTATGACGACATTTACGATATCTTAGACATACGAACTTTCTGACAACAGGCCCCTGATAAATACAGAAAACAATGTATATACTGTAAGGCTAGAAATTAATGCGTCAACAAATTAATGCGACATGGGGTATACAGACTAAAATGCGAGTACAAATTAATGCGATCCGCGATAGGTGTCGCATTTTTTAATATCATAAAAAAGAAAATGGAAGTATGACGGCTAGAGCTGTATTCACCTCTAATCTTATCAATTAAGGGTTCTTTTCATTAAAACTCAAGCCATGATCAACGAGTTTGATTACTAATCAGCTTCAAATTTAGAGATTACCTAATTACTTAATCCAGCCCGGTCTCAATATAAATACTTAACCTATACTATCTTTCGTCCATAAAATTCACTTGGAAATATGTATTTTAAAATGCGGATACAAATTAATGCGATCGCGGATAGGTCGCATTTAACGCATTAATTTCTATCTCGCAATAATTTGTAGCCTTACAGTATACAATAATTGAAAAACCCTTAATCAAATTTAAGGCGTTTATCAATTATAATCTGTTATTATATGGAAATGTACATAGTTTTATGGGTTTATTGGATTCTGTTTGTATACTTTGCACACTGTTAATGAATATATACTCTGATTGACCAAGTTTGAGAACTTATTTTTTTTTTTTTGTGGGAGAAATCACCACCACTCTTGACAGATTAGATGGATCAAATCTACAAACAAGTACTGAGTCAAAGGCTGAAAGGCCTACAGTAAAATACTTTTTTACGTTGGAGGTTAATCTTGCAAAGTGTTTCTTTTATTACACTACACTGCATGATAATATTCACAGAAATTTGAAACTTTGGGGTTTAAGAGCACAAGATAAATCTGATAATATTAAGCCTGTATAAATGTTTTTGTACTTGTTGGTTTTACATCAGATTACATCACTCGTCAGTTAACCGAAACGAAACATGCAGATTTGCATTTTTATTTAAATTGCCGAATAAAAATAACATATAAAAGACCTATTTACATAGAAAAAAAAATATTTAGTTTATTATAAACCAACTGCAATAGAAAACATGTTTTTAAATATTTATTACCTAAAAAATATAATCATTGTATGGTACCAATGATTATTAAAGAGATTGTAAAGATGTTTTCTAAACTTTGTATGTGTATCAGAGACACTGATAGCATTAATTTGCGCCATTCTAATTTTCATTCCGACGTCTGTGGTTCTTGCAATTCCACTAAAACTAACGCATTTTATGACGTCACTAATATTCATCTATCTAGTGACGTCATAAAACGTTTTAGTTTAGTGGAATTGCAAGAACCACAGACGTCAGAATGGAAATTGGAATTGCGCAAATTGATGCTATCAGTGTCTCTGATACACATACAAAGTTTAGAAAACCTCTTTACAATCACCTTAAGAGATTGGGTTCATTTATTAAACTTCGGTAAACTCGGTGATCTAATATCTAAAAACACATTCAGGATTAAAAAAATGAGTTTTGTTGGGTTTTTTTGTCAAAGGCTGACAAGTTTAAAATTTAACGTGGATATTATTAAACTACAAGACAAACATCATAAAATAATAAATCTAAATGTTATAAATTATATTTTATAAATAACTATCACACTGACCCGGTATCTAAAGTTCACAATGTAATTAGATCAATTATTCGCATAGGCGTAAGTTGAGGGAGGGGGGGCAAAACCAATTTACCCGACAACAAATGCTTACTTGCCCGACAATGAAATATATATGCCCGACAAGCCGACCCCCACCCCAACCACTAATTCCAAAAACTTTTCGCCGTCTGTCTGATCACATTTCCGAACGATTTTATTTTTTTAGATTTCCTTTATGAAAATCACTGCACCTCCAGCCCGTACGCCTGTAATTATTCGTTACAAGGAAGGGTGAGGGGGGGGGGACTTAAAACTCCATTTCATTTCATTTGAAAACTTAATTTAACATGAAAGTAGCGTAAGAATCAACTGATATTTCTAGTAAATATTTCGGGCATATTAGTATCCTATGTTTCAGTCAGGTTTCACATCACTTTCTCAAAGAGTAGTTTATTATTCATTAATGACGACAATATCGTGTTGTGGGAGCAACGGAGAGTAGTACCAAAACGTCGTATTCCGTTGCTAAAAATGTTTGACAAACAAATCTGAGTGTGTATGGGGCGCTTTAGAAAACACATATTTATACTGAATATTTATATGTTTATATTTATCTTGATCGATGTGATCCAATGTGTATTTTTTTTCGAGATAGTTTTGTGTTCATATTACATAGATTTAACCTTATGATAAAAATCATCAAAATAATTGTATAAATTATATAAATATAAATTTATAAATCACATTTTATCTTATTTTTTCATACACTACACCACCAGTCTTAATGTAAATGAAAATTAATGGAGTTTTACGTCCTACTTTTCTGCACCTATATGGGCTAATTTAGGACGGGCAAACGCCATGCAGTGTGCAATGAGGGAAATTTTGCCAGGACAGCGGCATTAGCCTGCTCTTATTTTCGATTTCCAACTGTCGAGAGATCTTTAACGTGCACAGCCAATAGCACACGGGACCTCGGTTTAATAGTTATGCCACCAGGTAAGTCCCCTGATGAATATATACT
The DNA here is from genome assembly GCA_029955415.1 of Lottia scabra. Lineage (NCBI taxonomy): Eukaryota > Metazoa > Mollusca > Gastropoda > Lottiidae > Lottia > Lottia scabra. The sequence goes on from JARJEI010000039.1 coordinate 1,477,094, forward strand.
CCTATTGACCAAATTTGAGAACTTATTTTTTTTTGTTCATTCTAAGAGGTTGTATTCCTTTAAGTTTTGTTGAGTTTGTTACGATATAGGTTATTTTTCTCTTTAGGATCTTAGAGATAATATTAAGAACTATGACACCATATTTTTTTTATTACGTCCATTTTTGTTACAAAATAATATAAAAGAGGCTTATCGAGAAATAATCTTTTTTTTAATATATTCATATTTAATTGCCTAGAAGATGATAATCTGTATACTTATGTAAATGTAGATTATGGTACTATCAACTTTCCGGGTGAAACAAAACCTAGAAATGACACCATATTTTAGCCTTTGTGAGTTTTATCGTTCAGATCTATATACAGTTGATTCTGAAATTCATGACCTACTCAAGACTAACGCTTGGTATAATAACCTACATTTTTTAAAGAAAAGTTGCATCATGTTCCTTTTGTTTAATTCCTGGGTTTTCAACTTGGGATTTTGTTCTCGAACAATAGGTGCATTCTAGGATTCCTAAGTGCTGTAGACTAGTTTATTAGGTCATTTTTATCAAGGTAAGGTCAAAGTTAACGTGAACGTTTGTTACCGCGTCTAGTTCTCAGACCCTAATGAAGTGTTTAAAAAACAGGATTTAAAAAACCGAACGAAACGAAATTAAGGTCTGATTTTAATCCGTCCGTTACACACTCTTGGCACAAACTGATGTTTTACAAAAAAATTAGTCGTGTAGGGCAAACGTCAAAATGTCAAAAAAAAATGTTTGGCAAACAAATCTGAGTGTGTATGGGGCGCTTTGTAGAACACATGTTTATACTGAATATTTATATGTTCATTTATCTTGATCGATGTGATCGAATGTGCATTTTTTTTTGTTCTCGAGATAGTTTTGTGTTCATATTACAAAGATTTAACCCTATGATATAAATCATTTAAATAATTAAAATAATTATATAAATATAAATTTATAAATCACATTTTATCTATGTAACCATAGAAATGTATAAGACTGGAAGTCTTAGTCTACTCATCGTCTATTGAACTTCTGTTTCAATTTATGGTTGACCTAGTTTCTCCTCTAGGACTAGTTGACTCTAAGTAATACTGTGACAGAGAGACTGGGTGTTCCGTTCGAATTAAATCGCGTTTATCATGGCTTTTAGATTAATATAACTTCTTGCAGAAACCGGAAGTTATGGGCACATCTTCAATTCAACGCATGCGTGCCAAGCTTAAATCTTGTGTTATTATTCCTTATCTACATTTCTATGATTTAACTTATAGTTATTACACACAATCGACATTCGTTCATTATTATATTAAAAGGCAAGGACCTAATAGCATTCCTTGCTGTAAACCTAACAAATTCACAGAAACCTATTAGAAAACTAACTCAATGGTCAGTTCAGATGGTTTTATGAATTCATCATTTAAAGCGATACTACCTCTTAGAATGAACAAACAAATTAAATTTTCAAATTTGGTCAATAAGAGTTTATATTCATCAGGGGACAAACCTAGTGTCATAACTATAAAACAGATTATCTAAATAATCTGATAAATTGGGTTTGTTACGATATAGGTTATTTTTCTCTTTAGGATCTAAGAGATAATATTAAGAACTATGACACCATATTTTTATCATTACGACCATTTTTGTTACAAAATATAAAAGAGGCTTATCGAGAAATAATCTTTTTTTTTTTTTTAATATATTCAGATTGAATTGCCTAGAAGATGAAAATCTGTATACTTATGTAAATGTATATTATGGTGCTATCAGCTTTCTTGGTGAAACAAAACCTAGAAATGACACATATTATAGCCTTTATGAATTTTATCGTTCAGATCTTTATACAGTTGATTCTGAAATTCATGACCTACTCAGACCATAGAAATGTATAAGACTGGAAGTCTACTCATCGTCTACTGAACTTCTGTTTCGATTTATGATTGACCTAGTTTCTCCTCTAGGACTAGTTGACTCTGTGATACTGTGACAGAGAGACTGGATGTTCCGTTCGAATTAAATCGCGTTTATCATGGCTTTTGAATTAATATAACTTCTGGCTGAAACCGGAAGTTATGAGCATACCTTCAATTCAACGCATGCGTGCCAAGCATAAATATTGTGTTATTCTTCCCTATCTACATTTCTATGCTCAGACTAACGCTTGGTATAATAACCTACATTTTTTAAAAGAAAAGTTGTATCATGTTCCTTTTGTTTAATTCCTGGGTTTTCAACGTGTCCCGATCTGGGGACATTCGGACATTGTACCGGGGAAACAAACTGAACGATGAATTGCGGTACGAATTTTTTTTTTATCCTGAGGTTACTTTTTTTTTAATTTTCTTAGGGTAAACCTACAATGTCCCAACAAAAATAAAAATACTCAATATGCATGCGTTGCCATTTTACCTCAAAAAGGCCTCAGAACTCTGATAGCTGAACCCTTTCTCTGATAGCTAAACCCTAGTTCTGATAGCTGAATCCTTGCTCTGATAGCTGAACCCTTTCTCTGATAGCTGAATATTACTCTGATAGCTGAACCCTATATAGCTCTAATAGCTGAACCCTATATCTGATAGCTGAACCCTATATCTGATAGCTAAACCCTATATCTGATAGCTGAACCCTATATCTAATAGCTGAACCCTTGCTCTGATAGTTGAACCCTTGCTCTGATAGCTGAACCCTTGCTCTGATAGCTGAACCGTTACTCTGATAGCTGAACCCTAGGTCTGATAGCTGAACCGTTACTCTGATAGCTGAACCCTAGGTCTGATAGCTGAACCCTAGCTCTGATAGTTGAACCCTAGCTCTGATAGTTGAACCCTAGCTCTGATAGCTGAACCATATTTCTGATAGCTTAAATCTAGCTCTGATAGCTGAACCCTAGCTCTGATAGCTGAACCATATTTCTGATAGCTTAAATCTAGCTCTGATAGCTGAACCCTAGCTCTGATAGCTGAACCATATTTCTGATAGCTTGAATCTAGCTCTGATAGCTGAACCCTTTCTCTGATAGCTGAACCCTTGCTCTGATAGCTGAACCGTTACTCTGATAGCTGAACCGTTACTCTGATAGCTGAACCCTTGCTCTGATAGCTGAACCCTTGCTCTGATAGCTGAACCCTTGCTCTGATAGCTGAACCCTAGCTCTGATAGCTGAACCCTTGCTCTGATAGCTGAACCCTAGCTCTGATAGCTGAACCCTAGCTCTGATAGCTGAACCATATTTCTGATAGCTTAAATCTAGCTCTGATAGCTGAACCCTTTCTCTGATAGCTGAACCCTTGCTCTGATAGCTGAACCGTTACTCTGATAGCTGAACCTTAGGTCTGATAGCTTAACCCTTTCTCTGATAGCTGAACCCTTGCTCTGATAGCTGAACCCTAGGTCTGATAGCTGAACCCTAGGTCTGATAGCTGAACCCTAGGTCTAATTACCGAACCCTAGATCTGATAGCTGAACCCTAGGTCTGATAGCTGAACCCTTTCTCTGATAACTTAACCCTTGCTTTGATAGCTGAACACTTGCTCTGATAGCTGAACCGTTACTCTGATTGCTGAACCCTTGCTCTGATAGCTACACCTTTGGTAGCTGAATATTACTCTGATAGCTGAAATCTAGCTTAACAATAGCTCTGATAGCCTAATCTCGGTTTTGATAGCTGAAATCTAGCTCTGATAGCTGAAACCTAGCTCTTATTAGCGACTTACCCCCATAGCCGTAGGGGCCCACGACTCAACAGGGGGGCAAACCGACTTATTGCCCGAATTTTAATGATATTTTACCCGATTTAGGGGATTTTTTGCCCGAAAACATACCCCTTAACACAATTAATCCAAAAGCGAAAGCAAGAACGAAAAGAATAAGGGTCAGAGAATGTTCTGTTTCTTCTTACAAATATAACATACAAAATAATACTTCACGGAATAGTTCCTGTACCTAACATTGGATTTGCAAATGTTAAAAAATGTTCATGTAATTTCAAAGAATGATAATTAAAAAGGCCGAAAAGGCCAACCGGAAATGACGTATGAAAAGTCATTTTTAAGCGTTTTTCCTCAATTACTGCTCTAATTTTGTTACGATTTCAAAAAAGCCCAAAAAAGGCTTATCCGAAGGCATCAAATCTGAAACTTACTCTAAAAAACACAAATGAAAATTTTAGAACAATATGCGATACGAAAAACAACTTACTTGGATAATATTGTGGTACAGGATTGGAAGATTTATCTGTATTTTTCGGTTGTGCAGTTCCATCATATTCGGCTAAGAATGCAAATATCAGGATAAATGCGACCTGAATCACAATTATAAACACTGGAAACTTTATTCTCTTGGACAGCACCATCATTGTCTCTTCTTCGTTACTTATTCCTTATCCTTTGGCAAACACGCAAGATCGCACTTTGTTGGTTTACGTTAAATTCCTGCAAAGGTTGGTTGGTAGATGAGAAGTTAACGTTCGCTTCCAGCAGCAGCTGATATCACAAACTAGGTAGTTGTTAGTAGATGACAAGTTAACGTTCGCTTCCAGCGGCAGCTGATATCGCAAACTAGGTAGTTGCTGGTAGATGACAAGTTAACGTTCACTTCCAGTTAACTGATATCGCAAACTAGGTAGTTGTTGGTAGATGACAAGTTAACGTTCGCTTCCAGCAGCAGCTGATATCGCAAACTATGTAGTTGTTGGTAGATGACAAGTTAACGTTCGCTTCCAGCAGCAGCTGATATCGCAAACTAGGTAGTTGATGGTAGATGACAAGTTAACGGTCGCTTCCAGCAGATGCTGATATCGCAAACTATGTAGTTGTTGGTAGATGACAAGTTAACGTTCGCTTCCAGCAGCAGCTGATATCGCAAACTAATTCCAGAAAAATACACCGTAGGCCTATATACTTATCTTAAATGAATGATCGTATGTTTTATACTGTTATCCAATGAAATCCCTTATTTAAAAAAAATTGGGCGGTACAAGGATTAATCCAACTCGACCCGTCCAATCGTAGCGAGGCACAAAAGTGATCCCTTAATGTAAAAAAAGGGGCGTCCAATCAAACTGGATCTGTTACAAAATAAGCCTCTCATTCACACGAATAAAATGAAATGAAATGAATGAAGTTTTACGTCCTACTTTTGTGCACCTATATGGGCTAATTGAGAACGGGATTCACACAAATTAGAACACAGTTAAAGCCTATCTGAGAAGAAGGTTAACATTCTACTAACTATGGTTCACATATTTGACTTATTCTACACCTATATCACTGACATATCATAAATATAATATACGAAATACAATTACTGAGCAGTGAATACCACGATAGCAGTGAGCCACCATTTATTTATTTATCCCAAGTGTAGAAATGAAAATGAAATGAATGGAGTTTTACGTCCTACTTTTCTGCACCTATGGGCTAATTGAGGACGGGCAAACGCCATGCAATGTGCAATGAGGAAAATTTTGCCAGGACAGCGGCATTAGCCGGCTCTTATTTTCGATTTCCAACTGTCGAGGGATCTTTAATGTGCACAGCCAATAGCACCCGGGGCATCGGTGTATTGTCTCATCCGAACGACTAGACGCTTTTCCATGTCAGCCCCTCCGACCTGCATCACTGACAGGTGAAACCGGGTTGAAAAATCCGAAGGCATCATCTCTAACTCACTGAGCCACCGCGGCTCCCCTATCCCAAGTGTAGAAAAGTGCCACTTATTTGTGTAAAGTTTTTGAACAAAAAGCAATAAAGTTTGTTTGCAAGGCGCTACTGAATCTAAGCAAAGCCTTTGCTCAATTGATTATAAATTGTGTTCCGAACACCCCTAAAATTAACTACCAACTACTACCACTACCAACAACTACCTAGTCTGTGATATCAGCTGCTGCTGGAAGCGAACGTTAACTTGTCATCTACCCACCAACCCCTAAAATTCCAATAAAACTTCATTCTTATTCAAGTCATAGTTGGAATGATAGCTTCTTAAGCAACGGAATACGACATTTTCACATGTAAACGTTGCTTCCACAACACGATATTGTCATTGGTAGAGAATTCAATCTCGATTATCAAATTCCTTCAAACAAATTATTTAGGAAAAGATCCCACTTTCATATTACACCTGAAATCTTTAAAACTAATTTTTCCTGGAAGCGATGGTTAGAATTATTAGGCCTATAAAATTTAAATTAATATTATTTTGAGAGACGCATTGGTTTCTTTCTCAGAAGTTTCAAGTCGACAGAGCAAAACGAAGCGATTACTATTCAATAATTCCGACGTCTGTGGTTCCTGCAATATCACTAAAACTAACACATTTTATGACGTCACTAACAATGATCTGCAAAGATATCAATAATAACTTCCGGTAGATCACTGTCAGTGTCGTAATAAAACGCGTTAGATTTAGTGAAATTGCAAGAACCACAGACGTCGGATTGGAAATTTGAATGGCGCAAATTGATGCCATCAGTGTCCCCGATATACATACAAAGTTTAGAAAACCACTTTACAATTCCTTTGAGCACATATACCAAATATGCCCATCATTTCACGGAAGCAAGGAAGTGCCGTAAAGATCATCTTTTGATCACGCCCGAAAAATCTCACAAATATGGGTTCCTATAGCCAAAGAGAACTTTTCATGAATCTATGCAGTTTTTCTGAGATCAGAATGGCAGGCATCAACGCACGCGATATTTCTAGTGTTACTGGGATGTATGTATGTGGTGGGAATAAATTAAAGCTATTAATATCAGTTGGTAACCTTGGCCTTTTACTGGGAACATCACATACTATCATAGTTAAAGGAACATAATCATCAAAAATCGTGGTTGTAAAAACAAAATTGAACAGATCCGTAACCAGACTTGATTGTTAAAGGGATCCGACAGTCTGAAATTTTTTGAAGCCAAAAATTCCGTTAATTTTTAAACGCTAAAACATGCTAAAATATTTAAAAACGTTACGTAAGGTTTTTTAGTGTGTTATGTTTTTTGGACGCTGATAGGAAACTACTGAACGGATTTGAGTAAAATAAACGCCTAATTGTAGAGAAAAGTCCCTCTTGTGTATTTAAAAGGTTTCAGCTAGAAATATTGAGCCATTTAAAGGGCAAACACCAAAACTAGGTCAAATTGCTTAATTAACAATAAGTACTCCCTGTTTGTAATTAACCCTTTAAAAACAAATTCAGTTTTATCAAGAAGATATAGAGATACAATAAACATACTTTAGAAATACTCTCAGGTAGCATTTGAAATTTTTTTGATAATTGAAACTTTTTTCAAAAAAGCAGAATGGCTCTTTAAAGATGGCAAGAAATATATCAGGAATGACAATGCAGTAATAATGTCAATGAAATAGGTCGCGATCAAAATTTTTTTCAAAGGGATATTGCCCCAACATTATTTTTCAGGCATACAAAGTTTAGAAAAAAAAACTCTTTACAATCCCTTTAACAACCCGGTTTCTTCCTGGAAAAGTGCCCACTCATTCGGACGATATGGCTCTTTGTCGGCTAGAACTATAGGCCCTACTCCTTTAATCTAAATGCTCGCATTCCAGAAGAATCTACACCATCAAAGTTATTTGTTCACCTTTCAGTCATAAGGTCTAACATACTTTTCATCATTAGCCTATGTTTCTTATGGTTGTCCATGTTCCGTAAGCAACGGTAGCCTATATATACGATCTTACCGTTGCTTACATTAGACACCTTTCCTATTATTATAGTTTTCATTGGTAGAGAATTTTCTTCTCACATATATTATTGTTGGAAAATGTCACCTGAAAACTTGTTTCTTATAAGGCAAGGAGCTTTAGAATTCGCTGAAATTTTCAGTGGATATCTAGGACACACAGTAGGCTTAATATACACGTATTGCTATCAAATTTGAAATCGATAGCTTAAAGCGAAGAGTTTATAATTAGTTATTAATTACGAGACTGTCATGGGAGCAACGGTAAGATCATCAACAATCGTATAACGTTGCTAAAGGTACATGACGGTTGCCGAAACTAACAGCACAAAAATTAATCTTTTTTGTCATAGATTTGCCAGTAGCTCAGCAATTATCCTTTTCACAACTGTATATACGATCTTATTGATTGATCTAACCTTTGCTCCCACAACTCGATATTCTTGTCATTAATGACCAATAGAGTAGCGAGAATATTTTTTAAGAGGGGAGGGGATTCATTTGCGCATGGTATGAAAATGGTGAAATTTTTCGATTTTCAAGTGAAAATATAGCACCATTTTTGGACCGAGGGAGTCCATGGCACCTCTACAAATTCGAGTGTTAAGAGTGAAGAAGTTCCTAAAAACTTAGCACTGGCCAAGGTCACAAATAAAGAGATAAATGTTCAATACAAGATAAGGTGAAGTTAGCATAGTTAGTATTAAGTTAAAAAAACACCAACGAGTAATCTACAATAAACAAAAGTCTGTAATATGAAAGTTTTCTTGTTACCAGTTCTAAAAGAAGAGGGTTTGGAAAGGTTCTGAAAAGATAAACATCTATATATAAGGATTAGAATATATTATACTTAATGAGCTCGAAAATAGAGAGGGGGGTCAAGTATTATTGGATTCAATGGGATCTAGTCTACCATGGACCAGAAAATTACTAAGGTTTTTATTGCGCTTATAGGCAATTACAAGTCGTTTGGTATAATATATACATTCGGAAATCTGTTCTGTATTTCACTGTAATTTGAGCTAATTCTCGCAAGGGGCAATGTCGTCATTACAAAACGCAGTACAATTGCAAAATGTATTCCATAATCCAATGAAATGCCACAAGAATTCAAAATCATTTTACACATAGAATGAAGTAAATTATATACAAAGTAAGTGGACAGCTTAGGCCTAATCCAAAATATGTCCTGTAGAGTGTTGATAATCCAGATAATTTTATTAAACCAAATAATCTCCCTTGAAGTTGACCTACATTTCAAAAGAAGAATTCTGTTTAGAAGTTATCTCCCTTGAATTTCAATAATATCATGCACATAGCTGTCAATTCTTGTGATTGGAATTATCTAGTCTGAAGTATTTTGAAATTTTTTCAACACGTGTTTTGGAACCTACATCAGAGTCCAAAAAAAAAGAAGATCAAGAGGTTAAAACATAATATAATCACACATGAAATATATAAGATTACAAACTATATACAAAATATTTACACAAAATGCCCGTCCGAACTCACAAAATTTCAATTTTGTTTACGCAAAACATTATTTAAAGGCAATACCACTTTTTCTTAAGTGACTATAATATTTTAAATAGGAAATTATATTTAAAGTTTGGACATCTATTTTGAAGGTCTTGCATTTGTACTGAAACTAAGCGTTTTATGTCTCAAAATCTCACAAATAGCTGATTAATACCAAAAAACCTTATAAAAAACCTTATAAAAAACATTATAAATGCTTTGTTTTAATGGAATTACAGCCATAGATATTGGATTGAAAATAAGAATGGCGAAAAGTATCAACAGCCACAAAACTTCTTTTACAATTCCTTCAAGTGAAAACTAGCTATTTGTTGACACCATTTACATGATATTGTTTTGATATAAGTTAGCTTTAAGCTAAGATTCCATATGTGCGTCATGCAGATGCGTCAAAAAATAAATCGCCTGGTGTAGCGATTTTTGACGCATCAGATTGAATTGACTCGAGGAGATCTCCCAAATGTGATGTATTTTGTGGGGATTCCCCGTCTTTTCCCCCGCCAAAGCATCCATCTGTCTAGAAGTTTGTGCGTCAAAAGAAAGATAACGCATACATTTAACGCACATATGGAATCATATTTGACGCATGACGGATCCGCATGGGCCATTTATGTCCGCATGACGCGTATATGGAATCTTAGCTTTAGTTAAAAAAAACAGATTTGGTATCCAATATGATGTATCTTTTTGTGTTATCACAATACTTGCACTCTATTTTTTTTTTACATTTTCATTAAAAGATTCTATCTTATAAAATTTCACTTTACCAGTTGATAAAAATATAGGCTACCCAAATATCATATTGTCATCAGATGAATTTATTGCTGCTGCAAATTTTACTCTAATTCTGGACAAACTGAAACTTTTTTTTATTCTGAAAAGGGATACGGATAGCAGAAAGCAAAATGAAATGAATGGAGTTTTACGTCCTACCTTTTTGCACCTATATGGGCTAATTGAGGACGGGCAAACGCCATGCAGTGTGCAATGAGGGAAATTTTGCCAGGACAGCGGCATTAGCCTGCTCTTATTTTCGATTTCCAACTGGATCTTTAACGTGTACAGCCAATAGCACACGGGACCTCGGTTTATTGTCTTGTCCGAACGACTAGACGCTTTTCCATGTCAGCCCCTCTGACCTGCATCACTGACAGGGGGAAACCGGGTTGAAAAATCCGAAGGTATCATCTCGACCCATGCCGGAATTGAATCCTAGACCTTCAGGTTAGCGAGCAAGCGTCTAACCTCACTGAGCCACCGCGGCTCCCTAGCAGAAACTGAGCTCTATCAGCTGGTAAAATGAACATTTAAAAGAATACTACCTCTAAGAATGAATATAAAATCTAAATTAACAAACTTTTTAAAGTGTTTTTCAATAATAAATTTTATGGTTAATCACTCAGTTTTATGGATCTATTTGAATTCTGTTTGTATTTTGGGGAATATTTACTCTTAATAGCCAAGTTTGAAAATTTACATCTAATGCTCAGTCTTCAAATCATCTTTTTAATCAGCACATCAAACCCAATTGTCTTTTTATCCTAAATTAAGATTTTTTATCCTGGGACGGGGGAGAGTCAGTGGTAACATTGTTAACTGTAGTATTAGGTTTGTTTCTAAATGATTTCTGTAACACATAGGCATCTGCGGGTTCAATTCTTTTATAGTAATTCTGTTTCTCTTCAACAATTTCAAATCCAAACTTTTCATAAAATTTTATAGCTCCTTCATTGTTGATCTGTACATGTCTAGAAAAAAAAAATAGATCATGAAATTATCTTGGTGGGAATATCATGGAAATGAGAATTATGTTTTCCAATTATGTTACTGTTTGGGTAAAAGCATCCGTGGTCAAGTTATTCTCTTTAACTACCGTACATCTAATACCTTGACAGATAACCCCGAGTAAATCTCGGACAGTTGTCATCTATTACAGTGTAACTAATAATAGCAACCAATCAAATATACTGTAGTATCGAGTTATGGCCATAAAGTCATATATGGCGACTATAACAACGTAGTCTTGGTTAACCAATGAATAAAATTTGCAATTCATTCGACGGCTGGATGATAAGAAATAAATAGCTTGCATGTGTAAAGGTCGGTTATTTGTGACAGAGGTTTTCATTGGGACGTGTAGCATATTGTCGCCAATCAAATTTGTCCGTATTTGTAGTACTATTATTGGTCATGGCTTTTGACGTACATTGTAAAGGAGAAAGGTTTGACATTGGGATGATGGGGTAAAAGGGATTGAAAAGAGATTTCTTTATTTTGTCTGTGTATCAAGGACACTGATTACATCAATTTGCACCATTCCGTTTTGCAATCAGACATCTGTGGTTCCAGCAATTTCACTAAAACATAATAATAATAAACTCTTTATTTTACATGGGTCAGAATTAGGCCCAATACCACGAGTGATACGGTCCTGTCTCACACTCAGCCCATGGGGACAAACATAGACTCTTTATTTTACATGGGTCAGAATTAGGCCCAATACCACGAGTGATACGGTCCTGTCTCACACTCAGCCCATGGGGACAAACATAGATACAATATACAACATATAGACACTTTAAAAAAAAAAAAAAAATTGATGGACAGAGTTTGATGATTTAGAGATCAAGTACATGACCACAGGCTACTGGATATTTTTTTAAGATATACAATATAGCAATATACACAAGTACATGTGTATTAAATGGACATATTATCCTCAAGCGATTATTGTACAGAATTTGATGATTTAGAGATCAAATACATGACCACAGGCTACTGGATATTTTTTTAAGATATACAATATAGCAATATACACAAGTACATGTGTATTAAATGGACATATTATCCTCAAGCGATTATTGTACAGAATTTGATGATTTAGAGATCAAATACATGACCACAGGCTACTGGATATTTTTTTAAGATATACAATATAGCAATATACACAAGTACATGTGTATTAAATGGACATATTATCCTCAAGCGATTAAGTATTCGATGACGACACACCTGCAAAGGTCTTCCATGATAAAAGCATATTTTGCGCGTGCAACAAGGGACATTTCCCTAGGTAAGCAACATTACCTTTCTCTTTTTTTATTTAAATCTGTCGAAATATCACATGCACAGCTTGTGACGGATGTAGGAGAAGGCAGGGTTGAAAATTCTGATTAACCGCATTAACTGGGAGAACTTTTAACCTGAGCCTGGCTAAACCCATGTTCCTTCAGCAACATTAGACATTTACATTATCTACCGTTGCTGGATTGACTGGGTTTTCTCGTCATTATCAACTAATAACCTCGTTTAAAAGATAGTGGACCACGGCCATATACGCCTAACGAAAAATTTAATTGGGATAAAATTAAACTTTCTCAAACCTTTCAATTTAGGTCCAATAACATCCATTTTAAGTTTCATCAAAATCGGTTGAAAACTAAGAGAGTAATAGCATATTCAAGATTTGGGACAAGGGCAATAACTCTGCTTCTAACGATCGAAAATAGCTCAAATTCGAACTTGATCTTCGTTTTATGAAGATGTATACACATATCAAATTTCATTTGATTCTGTCAAAAACTCTAGTTTATAGAGCGTTTACAAGCAAATGTTGACTGACAGACCGACAGATTTGTGGCAAGGGCAATAACTCTGTTTCTAACAATCGGAAATAGCTCAAATTCGAACTTGATCTTCGTTTTATGAATATGTATACACATATCAAATTTCATTTGATTCCGTCAAAAACTCTAGTTTTTAGAGCGTTTACGAGCAAATGTTGACGGACGGACCGACGGACGGACGGACGGACCGACGGACGGACCGACGGACGGACGGACCGACGGACGGACAGGGGTGCCGACAATATACGTCCTCATAGAGAGATGAGGGCGTATAAAAACACTATACGTCACATTCAATTTATGAGCGTTGAGACTAGATTATCACAAGGTAAATTTGCTACAAGAAATCTGATCTGGTCATTCGAAAGTTTTCCAGCAATAATTTGTTACAAGGAATATAACTGGTCGAACAATAATTGTTCGACCAATCAAAGTTAATGACGAGAAAATCTTATCATGATAGCAACGGATTAATGTAATGAAATGAAATGATAGCCGTTGCTAAAGGAACATGGGCTAAACTAGCCTAGCCTGTTACCCCAAACCAGGTTCTGTTCAACTACTGAACATATATTATTACCCATAAAGATCATACTTACAGAAAGACATTGTCGTAATTTCCATCTTTGGCACAAATATCTAATACATGTTCCACCATAACTGTTCCTAAAAAAAACACCAGAATAAGAATAATAGTAAACTTGAAAGTTTAAAGTTAAAGAGATTGTAAAGTGATTTTCTAAACTTTGTGTGTGTATCGAGGACACTGATAGCATCAATTTGCGCCATTTCAATTTCCATTCCGACGTCTGTGGTTCTTGCAATTCCACTTAAACTAACACGTTTTATGACGTCACTAATAATGATCTGCATATATATCAATAGTAGCTTCCGGTAGATCAGTTTTCTTAATAAGAATAATACTAAACTTGAAAGTTGAAAGTTAAGGACTGTAAAAAGCTCAATGCATGGTGACCCAAAATTAACTCATTAAACATGAGCATCTTAAATTGTTTCGATATTTGATAGGTAGTATAAAATATTGTTTTCTTTACAACTGAAGGGAGGCAACTCTAAATAGAATGAAATTTGAAATAATCAAGACAATATTGGACTCTTAGTATTGATTTCAGAAACAACAGTGGTCAATCAGATAATTCCATAAACATGAAAAAAATGAAATGAATGGAGTTTTACGTCCTACTTTCTGCACCTATATGGGCTAATTGAGGACGGGCAAACGCCATGCAGTGTGCAATGAGGGAAATTTTGCCAGGACAGCGGCATAAGCCAGCTTTTATTTTCGATTTCCAACTGTCGAGGGATCTTCAACGTGCACAGCCAATAGCACACAGGGCATCGGTTTATTGTCCCATCCGAACAACTAGACGCTTTTCCATGTCAGCCCCTCCGACTGCATCACTGACAGGGGGAAACCGGGTTGATAAACATGATGAATAAATCATTAATTACCTATATGTAATCTTCTATAAGATGCCAAACAACCAAGTGTCATAATATACAACCTTCTTTGGTTGTCGTTAGTATCAATCCGACAACAAACAGCTCCTACCACGATATCATTATAGTATACTACAATATAAATATCATTATCAACTTTTAGCCGTATCTTTGATTTACTTTCATATTCAATTGCAGTTTGGATTAGTGCTGGCACAATATGTCATTGTATCGCGATATGTCAAGCCTAGGGCTGCAACGATTCCTGAAGTGGCGATTCGATACGCTAAACGATACACATTCAACGATTCGATATATTGCGATTACAAATCGCGATTCTTTAGTTTGAAATCGGAAAGAAAAGAAAACCTTTAATCACTAACATTTTAACACATTTTTGACACAATTTTCGTAACAAACTTAAGATCATCATCATTAAAAACAAAGATTTAAGATGATAATAAACAAATTGATACGTTTTTCTAACATTTTCGATATGACATAAATTATAAAATGCGTGAGGATTTCTTGTTCTCAGTCAATAAAAGAGTAAATTAAATGAATCAAAATCGGGGCCGATGAATCGCGATTATTTTTTCCTTACCCGATGCATCGATAAGAAGGAATGAATCGCGATTCATCGATTCTACGATGAATCGTTGCAGCCCTAGTCATGCCACGATAAAGTGTAGATTTTTATATTAATTCACTAATTTTTCTAATCGAGTTTGTTGCAATTATTTTGAAAATATTTATAAGACGTAGATATGGACCACTACTATCAACTAAATTACCAAATTTCACATTAATAATGCTATACAAAGATAGTGGACCACGGCCATATACGCCTAACGAAAAAGTCGAAAAAGGAAAAAATTTAATCAGGAGAAAACTAAACTTTCTCAAACCTTTCGATTTAGATCCAATTACATCCATTTTAAGTTTCATCAAAATCGGTTGAAAACTAAGAGAGTAATAGCATATTTAAGATTTGGGGCAAGGGCAATAACTCTGCTTCTAATGATCGAAAATAGCTCAAATTCGAACTTGATCTTAGTTTTATGAATATGTATACACATAGCAAATTTCATTTGATTCCGTCAAAAACTCTAGTTTTTAGAGCGTTTACAAGCAAATGTTGATGGCCGGACCAACGGATTTGGGGCAAGGGCAATAACTCTGCTTCTAACGATCGAAAATAGCTCAAATTCGAACTTGATCTTTGTTTTATGAATAGGTATACACATATCAAATTTCATTTGATTCCGTAAAAAACTCTAGTTTTTAGAGCGTTTACGAGCAAATGTTGACGGACGGACCGACGGACAGGGGTGACTACAATATACGTCCTCATAGAGAGATGAGGGCGTATAAAAATAGATATCGTTACTTTGTAGATGAAGTTTCAATTTTTGTGCCTTTATCCCATATCGCGATTCGTATTGTATCGTGACCTTTGTATCCCTATTCGTATCGTATCGTGGCATGGTTGGCAATACCCAGCCCTAGTTTGGATAAAATAGGTCTTTATACCGCTTTTTTCAATGAGATAATTCAACAGTGTAAAATATTACAACACATATTAACATGGTGTCTGTGTTATGCCAACTTAAATTTTTTGTCAACAAGGGGTGCGCACTATACACGGGAAAATGAATTTTTCCAAATTTTGATGGGGTAAGGAAGGGGTGCGCACTTTACATAGGTAAATGAATTTTTCCCGATTTTGATGGGTTAAGGAAGGGGGTGCGCACTATACATGGGTGCGCATTATATTCGGAAATATACGGTACCTAACTTCGCCAGTTCACCAACTTCTAAGACATCTTTATAAAACTTATCATTATATGTGACAGGAAACACAACTTGATTTAATCTTTTTAACTGTTTTATATTGTGTTGTGTTATATCACCTAATTCTATCCTGCCTCTGAAAAAAAAATTGAAATAGAGTTACAACACTTGAACATTTCAGATTATTGTCAATTTGGCCCCTAATCATGATGGCCCCAAAATTGGTAAAAGGTCAAAATGGCCCTAAATACAATAGTCGAAATAGCCCCCGTTTCGGTCAAAATGTCCCATGAATTTAATCTTTGATTTCAACCAAAACATTGGTCATTTTGGTTTAGGGCCAAATTGACTAAAACCCCAGCAATCAAATATATTGGATTCTGGAGTCAGTTGTGCTAATAATCAGGGTCGGATTTAGGTTGGGGCGTGGCGGCCCCCCCCCCCCCCCCTAAAATTTGCAAAGCATGGAATGTCTGCACCATTTTACCACAAATGTTTCTCGCCACACTTCGCTTGGCAAGATATCTATCTACATTGCACCCACTCTAGAAGAATATTTCAATAACTTTGATATTTTTAACCTCAAATAATTTTATTCTGCTGTTCATTTACATTGTGTCATTATTAGTTCTTAGAGTCAGAGGTTGAGATTGTGGGAACTGCCGTGTGACAGAGAGTTAAAGGGTCCATGGTTCAATCCTGGCATAGGTTGGGATATTCTTTTTGCTTTATGCACCTAGTTCTATGTCAGTGATACAGGTTGGAATTGCTTGCATAGAAAAAGCATCTACATGTTATGTGGATGTAATCTATAATATAAGGGGATGTAGTGGTTTCCCCCCTTTTTAAACTCAACCCTGGAGTTCTCCACCCTACAATTTCCACCCCTTTTTAATCCTAGTGATTTCCAACCAAAATCCAAGTGTTTTCCTCCCCTAATTAACTCGACATCAACTAATTAAGAACCTGTTACTAAAAAAATTCCATTTTCAACACTGTGCATGGTGTTTGTAACAGCTCATTAGCCCGCATAAGACTGCGTAGAAAAGTAGGACATAAAACTCCATTTGCTTTACTCTGGATTGAGTTAAAAGGGGTAGAGACTGGACATTTTACATTGCATTTAGCAAAGCATGTTTAATCTACTTTCACTTTTTTTTTATTTTTCATTTTACATACATTCCAATAGAAGGCTACTTCCTAATCGAATGGATAGCAAAATAATTGATTTATATATGAAAGATATTTCTTGATGAAATGATCTCCTTATTCTCGTATACTATACCTCGTCATTTTGCTGTTAAAGGTTTCTAAAACAAGAATTATTTGTCAAAATTTTGATTATTTTTTTCCGAGCGTGCTCGTTCCCGCTAACCAACCGGAAGTGTGACTGTGAGTAATGCGCATGCGTATTTGATGAATGTCACATGATTTGAGAGCATCAAAATGGTGAGTTGGAAAAATTATTCGGCATCAATGACATTGATATATTTTATCATTTCTAAATGGCTGTTTCACTTTTTAGCCTATTTTGTGTAGATCTTTATTAAATGTTTGATTTTGTCTGCATCTGAATCTATTTGGTGTACGAGTTTGTCATGGTAAAAAAAGATTCAGCAAATTCATCTCTGTCAAACTCACAAAGTCATTTTATTCACAAAATTAATTGTTATGCATTTCATTAATAATAACTAGGCTAGATCTTGTAAAGTAGTTTTAATATTGAGACTGCCAAGAGCTTGTCTTTTATTTCTGTTTGCCATTTGACTGTTTCCGTGTTTTAGTTCCGTGGGCTTAGGCCTCAGCTTACTGTCAACATTGGACTAGAAAATGAAATGAATGGAGTTTTACGTCCCGTCCTATTTTTCATCTATATGGGCTAAATGAGGACATGCAGTGTGCTACGGGGGAAATTTTGCCAGGACAGCGGCATTAGCCTACTCTTATTTTCGATTTCCAACTGTCAAGGGATCTTTAACGTGCACAGCCAATAGCCCAGGGTGCATTCCATGTAAAACCTACGCCGAAGGTGCGCCGAGCCCGGAGCTTCCGTACGAGTCAGAACACAGTTCCACGCCGGAGATCTTCGAGTCTTCGTGCATGGAATGCACCCTGGCCAATAGCACACGGGACCTCGGTTTATTGTTCCAGTTATTTGTAGCACTTCTCCGAATAAAAATGAAAATTCAGGTTTGTCTGCCCATTTCTGTATTCCACTGATCTCTGTTTAGGATATTTTTTAGTACCACTATACTTTGTTATCTCATTTTGACAAATATAATCTTTTGGGATTTTTTATGCACATTTTTATCTTGATTTAATCATTAAAGGGATTGTAAAGAAGTTTTCTAAACTTTGTATGTGTATCGGGACCACTGACAGCATCAATTTGCGTCATTCCAATGTCCATTTCGACGTCTGTGGTTCTTGCAATTCAACTCAAAATAACGCGTTTTATGACGTCACTAATTGTGATCTACCGGAAGCTACTATTGATATATTATGCAGATCAGTATTAGTGACGTCATAAAACGCTTTAGTTTTAGTGGAATTGCAAGAACCACAGACGTCGGAATGGAAATTGGAATGGCGCAAATTGATGCTATCAGTGTCCTCGATACACATACAAAGTTTAAAAAACCACTTTACAATCCCTTTAATGAAAAAAAACTTTATCAAATGCTCATTTAACGATATAGCAAGATTTTTTAACGGTCAACAAAACCATTGAATAAACAAACAATAGAAAAAATAAACACTATTAAAGCTAACATAATGAAACAACAGTTTTAAGGAAATACTTCCTTTAAGAGAGACTGTCCTAATTTAGTGATTAAACAATGCAATTGCTAATTGAAGTTTATTACATAAGGTTTTTAAAAATTTTAGCATGTTTTTAGCATAAATTAAACTTAAAAAAGTAAAGGGCATATTTCTATGATTATGGTGTAAAATTTTCATAAATTTAGCAAAAACAAATGAAATCAAATGGTAAAAGCAAAATTCCATTGACAATAATCAAATTTACTTCAATGAAAATTTGAAATTGTAAATCAATCTAAAAAAAATTAGGTTGGTTTTGGGTGTTATAGAAGATACTCTCCTATAGAAGCACTGGCCAAGGTCACAAGAAGAGAGCATACATTTCAATTATCAATTCAAATAATAATGAGTAGAATAAAAATATAGTTCAATTTACATTATATAGTTTAAAAATAATGTCACATTAAATTATCACAACTTAAATTACATACAAAAAAAATTAGGTTGGAGTAAGTTATTGACCTTCAAATATCTTGACGAGTAGGTTATAAGACGATTTTAACACTGTCAACAAATTATAATCTTACTAGGATACATAGTTATTTATTTACTTTCTGACTTTATATTTATTTACTTTTTAACTTTAGACTTACAAATTAACTTCTCTAAACTTATATCTGTAATCAAATAAAACAATGAATTTTATTTTTTCTCTCGATTTTTATAAGTCTTTTGAGCTCTAATTGAGCTTTTTTTTTAATTTTAATCCAATTTTCTATTTCCAACTCTCCTAGACTATTATTATATAGTTCAGAATTAAAATTGTCCCTATTCAGTCACTTTGAGAAAAATTATCTTTGCTACCAGTGCCAGTATAAGTATAGTAGAATTGGTTTTGGAATTTATATGATGGGTAACTCTCTTATTTCACTATTTCACCAAAAGAGGAAAAGGTGTCAAGTCTACATATAGTCCAAAACTTGCTGACTCTTTCCCCAGCCTCTGATAGATAGTTGGACGGAAATGGCTTGGAGAGAGTCAGAAAAACTAGGCCCCAAAAACTTGCAATTTTCCGCTTCTCCGCGGGTGCGGGGGTTTTAAACGTATTTATTTACCTTGTGTCCTCGAATCCACAAAACTTCGATATATTTGGAAAGATGGATGATTTTGAAGTTCAATCATACAATCATAATTCCCCTACACCATACAGGCCATGTATGCGAGTCCATCAAAGTTTTTTTCCCGAGAAATGAAATCTGTCGGTCGCCATTGAATGCTGCATGTGCAAGGTGTGGAAAATCCCCAATTTGTTTGGCCTAGTTTTTCTGACTCTCTCCCAGCCATATCTGTCCAAATAGCTGTCAAAGGCTGGGAATAGAATCAGCAAGTTTGTCAGCACTGTCTGACAATGTTAGCACTTCCAGAAAGTCTTGAATTTAGTATCATTCTTACTCATACCATGATATCATTGGTTAGAGTTTCCGTTAAATGGCCTGGAAGTTATGTCATTGTTCTGGTAATATACATATTATTATGCGTAACCCACTAGCTTGCTAGTTTGAGCACTCTGGCATGGTACGATGGTATCACATATGTGAGATCATCTGAGGTGGCTATATAGCCAAACCTCAACTCCAGTATCAGCACTGCACTGATGAGGCCCAGAAGGCTGAAACAAACCTCAACTCCAGTATCAGCACTGCATTGATGAGGCCCAGAAGGCCGAAACAGTACTGTTTGCAGTTACATATTCTCTTAAATGTTAAAACACTTTGTATTTCAGGCAGGTGGTATGGATAGAACGCGTAATCTCCCTAAAATCAGGGATGAAGAAAAAGAATCTAAATATGGTTATGTTTATGGTGTTTCTGGCCCTGGTAAGTTAACTGCAATCGAAGCAGCAAACTATAAAAGCCAAAATTGACATTATTTTGTTCCACCACTTGTTAAAGATACTAATGGCATTCATAAGTTGTACCTTAAAGGGATTGTAAAGTAATTTTCTAAACTTTGAATGTGTATCGAGGACACTGATAGCATCAATTTTCGCCATTTCAATTTTTTTCATTCCGACGTCACTTTACAATCCCTGTAAGTTCTTAAGCTTTCTCGGGCCCTCATCCAAATTGGAATTCTTTGTGATGCAATTGTGCAGTTTTTCCTCATAACGTGTCATATGAACTGATGCAAATTTAACAATTTTGATTCTGGAAGATTGAATTTATTAATTGTGTTTATTTATTTTCAGTTGTTATCGCCCAGAATATGTCTGGAGCAGCTATGTACGAATTGGTTCGAGTCGGCCATTTTGAATTGGTGGGAGAAATTATTCGACTTGAAGGAGATATGGCAACTATTCAAGTCTATGAAGAAACCTGTATCCTTTTTAACTGCATGATTTTTATACGGGCTGCGTCTGTCAATCATTTGAAGCTTAAAGCTATCATGCTTAATGCTTGATGAAATTGATTCTTAAATTAAGCCTGTAGTCCATAATACTTACTACTAATAGTGGCTTACTTGTTGAATAAATATGGCTGCCAACTACTGGCAATAATGCTAGGGGCAGACGAGAGTATTTTTTTTCGTCTGATCGTGGTGAATTTTATAATCACCCTAAAAAATATTCTTGTGTTTCTGAGTTTTTACAAAAGTACGGCGTACACGAGCATATTTTTTGGGTTGATTATAAAATTTGCTGCGATCAGGCAAAAAATATGCTTGTCTGCCCCTAGCGTAAAACCTAGATAAAACACACACAACAGTCTGGCAGTCAGTTGGTATTTGTCAACATCCATTACCTCTCGTGGTGAAGTAAATCAACCTTGACTAAAATAAGTATGATCAATAATGGTGAGATGTCATCTGACTAAAAGACTATTTTGAATTCACCTTTGAGTTATTTGTTAGAATCCTGTTCTTTTTGCATACGTACATTAAAATGCAGAAAATTAAAATAGACCTTATGCCTTGTTCGATACCTCTAGTAATTACCATTTTCACGGGGTCAATGTTGTGAATTTCCGTTCGATAGCATGGTTTTCTCGTAATTACTACTTTAGAAAGTCGTGAAAATAGTGAAAAATTATCGACCCATTTTCACAACTTCTCTGACCTTCACCTTGACCCCGTGTAAACATGGCCACAACTTCAAATTTATCTAAAAAAAAATTTTTCAAGATCTTTTGATAACTTTAATCTCTCTTTTGTCATTATAAATAATATATGTTGGATACATAGCTTGTTATTAGAATGTAAATTTCATGAAAGCTGTTGATATTATTTTGTCATTCATGTTAGCGGAAGCTGTTTGCATAAAGTCGTGAATATTATCCGAACGGTATCCACTTTAGCAGACGAATTTCAGATTTCCGAGAAAGTTGTAAACACCATTTTCACAATAGGTATCGAACGCAGCATTATTCATTTGTTGGCTAACCAGATTGAGACTCATAATGCAAACCAAATATGTACGGTACATGTTACTCAAGCTCATACACATGAAAATGGAGAAAAAATCTTATTCAAGCCTTGTTTTATAATTATTGAATACAATATTCAACATTTGCTATCAAAAAGCTTGAGTTTGACTTTGATAGGTACCTATTTGACACCACACTGCTCTGTTATCCAACATTACATACGAAATATCAATATTATCTTTAACTGTACGTATAGCTGGTGTAACTGTTGGTGATCCTGTCTTAAGAACTGGTAAACCACTATCTGTAGAGTTAGGACCAGGTATTATGGGTAGTATCTTTGATGGTAAGTATTTATATACAGATCTAGAATACTGTCTTATCATCATCATTGTTTTCAGTATAATATTATTCTGTCCAGTAGTTTGTATGATTTGAATACTAGTTTCGGAATACTATTGTAATTCTTTGGGTTTACAAAAATGAAATGTAATACTGGGAAGATTTGAAATATGGGTTGTCTCATCTAAACTATTATGTCTGCTTAAAGGGACAGTCTGAATTTTGTTTAGGTCAAAACATTTTTTTGCTCAAATTTGTGAAAACTTTAAACCAAAATCTGTAACTATGTGCCCTTTAATGTATCTGGAAGTTTTAACTAAAAAAAATCCAGCCGTTAATTTTTAAACGCTAAAAACATGCTTTTTGGACGCTGATCGGAAACTACTGAACGGATTTGAGTAAAATAAAAGCCTAATCGTAGAGAAATGTCTCTTTTGTGTATTCAAAAGGTTTCAGCTAGAAATATTGAGCCATTTAAAGGGCAAACACCAAAACTAGGTCAAATTGCTTAATTAACAATAATTACTCCCTGTTTGTAATTAACCCTTTAAAACCAAATTCAGTTTGATCAAGAAGATATAGAGATACACTAAGCATACTTTAAAAATACTCTCGGGTAGCATTTGCGATTTTTTTGATAATGGAAACTTTTTTCAAAAAAGCAGAATGGCCCTTTAATATCAAACCATTATAGATGTTTTAATACCTTAATCTTTATTGTATTCATGTTTAAAGATTTTGTAAAGAGATTTGTTAAATTGTATATTCAGGGACACTGATACCATGGCATCAATTTACACCAATGCAATTTTCTATCGGTTGTTTATGGTTCCAGTAATTCCACTTAACAAAATTTAGAAAAACCTCTTAAAAGATAAATTGTTTAAAAATATCTAAAGTGATTTTCCAAGAGGCACACCCAAAAATGGGTTCCATTTGTATGACAAACTTTTTGAATCATGATTTCAAATGATATTTCATGTTTTGTTGTTTTTCCAGGTATTCAACGTCCACTAGAAGATATCTGTGACCTCACACAAAGTATCTACATTCCGAAAGGTGTCAACACCCCAGCTTTAAACAGGAACAAGAAATGGGATTTTGAACCGTTAAATGTTCGAGTTGGTAGTCATATTACTGGTGGTGATATTTATGGTGTAGCATATGAAAATATCTTAATCAAACATAAAATACTATTACCACCTAAAGCTAAGGGTACTGTAACGTATATAGCTGAACCGGGGCAATATGACATCAATGTAAGTATATAGAGAATCTCACCCGAGTGTCTTTTGATATCAGATATATCAACACAAGGCTTGCCGAGGAGTTTTTCCACTCTTATCAACGAGTGTTGATATATCTGATATCAAAAGACACAAGGGTGAGATTTTATTTATCATCCAATATCGTTCTAAATTCAAAACATGCGAAATTATTGAAAGAACTTTCGAAGGGCGAAATCAATATGACGTCATTGTTATTAAGACGTCATTGGGCGAAATGCTTATCATGTGACCATATTGGCCAATCAATGATTCAGAAAAGCAGTATCTCCTAGTAGATATAGTGCAGTAGATACTGCTTTTTATCATACAAGCAATATCTACTGTAGAATACCTTATTGTGTGATAAAAGTGAATTCACTCTTGACCGAATCTCCCAAAGAGACCAACCGATCTTGGTTCGAGATGATACCTTCATATTTTTTTTTTGTCTAGTCGTTCGTATGGGACAATAAACCAAGGCCCCATGTGCTACAGGCTGTGCACGTTAAAAATCCCTCGACAGTTGGAAATGGAAAATAAGAGCATGCTAATGCGGCTGTCCTGACAAAATTTCCCTCATTTCACACTGCATGGCGTTTGTCTGTCCTTAATAGCCCAAACAGTTGCAGAAAAGCAGGACGTAAAACTCCATTTCATTTCATTTTTAACAACCTATCTAAAACCATAGTGCGATGGGTAGCCTGTTAAGATGCACATGCATGTTAAAAAAAAGGCATTTGATGCTTTAGGCTGTGCGCATTAAAGATCCCTTGACATTTGGAAATCTAAAGTAGTCAAAATTTCAATTTGCTTATTTAGTATGGATTTGTTTATGGTCTACATTCTACATATTTCAAATTTAGCAAAAAGTTTTCTACTAGTGCAGTCCATAAAAGTAAAAGGGTTAACAAAAATAGCATCAATCAAATTTTTAAATTGTTTTATCTGTTGACAGCTGGTCAATAAGTAAGGGACATAACTCTAATGAGCAAAATGACATATTTCAGCTATCCGGAATATCCATAAACCGCATAAATTTATCGGAAACGGAAATGTGCGGATAAACGAGGTTCCACTGTATTTCAAATTCAGCAAACCGTTTTCTACTAGTGCTAGTAGTGCAGTCCATAATAGTAAAAGGGTAAAAAAAACAAATAGCATCAATGAAATTTTTAAATTTTTAAATTATTTGTTGTAGGATGTTATATTGGAAACTGAATTTGATGGACAGAAAAGTAAGTTTAGTATGCTACAAGTATGGCCTGTTAGACAGATGAGACCAGTGAATGAAAAACTGGCTGCTAACTATCCTCTATTAACAGGACAGAGAGTTTTAGACGCTTTGTTTCCGTAAGTATTATTGTCATATTATTTATAAAACCCTGAATAACATGCATGCTATTACATATCAGTATATTGCAGATATACAAAGAGAAAATGTATTCTGATTTTCTGCAGTGACTCATCAGTAAGACTTGAACTAAGTTAAAGTGATTGTAAAGAGGTTTCTACACTTTGTATGTGTATCAGGGACACTGATAGCATCAATTTGTCATAAAACGCGTTAGTTTTAGTGGAATTACAAGAATCACAGACGTCGGAATGGAAATTGGAATGGTACAAATTGATGCTATCAGTGTCCCCGATACACATACAAAGTTTAGAAAACCTCTTTACAATCTCTTTAATACTAGTGGATTTTCATAACTCTCCCTGGTAATATTTTTGTCTTTCTGGATTTAGGATGCAAAACTTACCCGAAATCCATTTCATTTAATAAAATAGAAATTGACTATTTATTGTAGATGTGTACAGGGTGGTACTACTGCTATACCTGGAGCGTTTGGTTGTGGTAAAACAGTCATCTCTCAATCACTATCTAAATATTCTAATAGTGATGTCATTGTTTATTTATTGTAGATGTGTACAGGGTGGTACTACTGCTATACCTGGAGCGTTTGGTTGTGGTAAAACAGTCATCACTCAATCACTATCTAAATATTCTAATAGTGATGTCATTGTTTATTTATTGTAGATGTGTACAAGGGGGTACTACTGCTATACCTGGAGCGTTTGGTTGTGGTAAAACAGTCATCTCTCAATCACTATCTAAATATTCTAACAGTGATGTCATTGTTTATGTTGGCTGTGGTGAGAGAGGTAATGAGATGTCTGAAGTATTGAGAGATTTCCCTCAGGTGAGTCATACTTTCATGTTAGCCCAACGCAGACGAGAAACATTTCTGTCGACGAACAGAAACATCGGACAAATATTTTTTTGTTTTCCGTTATCCGCAGACGAACAAACTTTTAGCTAGAACAATACGCCAGCGCCACAGAAAATCCCATGACCTCAGATTAGCCCTGTCCATTTTGAGTGTCATGTGGTCTGGCTTCGATCGCCGATTGGTCTGTCGTCGATAAATGTTCGGTGCTAATGTTCTTCGTTAACGCAGACGGCGAACAATTTTGAAAAATGAAACATGTTTAATTTCACAAACAATTCTCACAAACATTATGTTCGTGTTTCTGTAATCCGCAGACGACGAAAAAAATAATCGAAACAATATTTTTTACGATTGTTCGCCTAAAATGTTCCTCGTCTGCGTTGGGCTTTAATGATAATGTTGTACAAGGTATTTACTTCTTTAAAAGTATTACAGAGATGCTACCTCTTCAAGTGAAAATTGAAATTTGAATTTGAAAATATTTGATAATTTTTAACATAAACTTGACACAGTTTTTGATCAATAGTTAATGTGTTATAAAATATTTCTATTTGAATATAGTTAACTATGGAAGTTGATGGGAAACCTGAAAGTATTATGAAAAGAACAGCTTTAGTAGCCAATACATCTAACATGCCTGTAGCTGCTCGTGAAGCTAGTATCTATACAGGTATATTTATAATTTGAATGTTTTGTCATTGCTGTATATTTGCCAATCAAGTTTGACTATTTTGGGATGTGGACAATCTATGTGATGTGCGCACTATACGTGGGTAAATGAATTTTTCCTGATTTTGATGGGGTAAAGAAGGGGTGCGCATTATACATGGGTATGCATTATATTCAGAATTATACAGTAATTAAAATTAAATTCTAAATTCTATTTCAGGTATTACGTTATCTGAATATTTCCGTGATATGGGTTACAATGTCTCTATGATGGCCGATTCTACATCCAGATGGGCCGAAGCTTTGAGAGAAATCTCTGGTCGTTTAGCTGAGATGCCTGCCGACTCTGGTTATCCAGCCTATCTTGGAGCACGTTTAGCGTCGTTCTATGAGAGAGCTGGTCGTGTCAAGTGTCTGGGTAATCCAGAAAGATTAGGATCTGTCAGTATTGTTGGGGCGTAAGTATAATTTCTTTAAAATCTGAGGAGCCGCGGTGGCTCAGTGAGTTAGACGCTTGCTCGCTTACCTTGAGGTCCAGGGTGAGCCGCGGTGGCTCAGTGAGTTAGACGCTTGCTAGCTAACCTGGAGGTCAAGGGTGAGCCGCGGTGGCTCAGTGAGTTAGACGCTTGCTCGCTAACCTGGAGGTCCAGGGTGAGCCGCGGTGGCTCAGTGAGTTAGACGCTTGCTAGCTAACCTGGAGGTCAAGGGTGAGCCGCGGTGGCTCAGTGAGTTAGACGCTTGCTAGCTAACCTGGAGGTCCAGGGTGAGCCACGGTGGCTCAGTGAGTTAGACGCTTGCTCGCTAACCTGGAGGTCCAGGGTGAGCCGCGGTGGCTCAGTGAGTTAGACGCTTTCTCGCTAACCTTGAGGTCCAGGGTGAGCCGCGGTGGCTCAGTGAGTTAGACGCTTGCTCGCTAACCAGAGTGAGCCACGGTGGCTCAGTGAGTTAGACGCTTGCTTGCTAACCTGGAGGTCCAGGGTGAGCCGCGGTGGCTCAGTGAGTTAGACGCTTGCTCGCTAACCTGAGGGTCCAGGGTTCAATCCCGGCTTGGGCCAAGATGATACCTTAGGATTTTTCAATCCGGTTTCCCCCTGTCAGTGATGCAGGTCGGAGTGGCTGACATGGAAAAAGCGTCTAGTCGTTCGGATGGGACAATAAACCGAGGTCCCATGTGCTATTGGCTGTGCACGTTAAAGATCCCTCGACAGTTGGAAATCGAAAATAAGAGCAGGCTAATGCTGCTGTCCTGGCAAAATTTCCCTCATTGCACACTGCATGGCGTTTGCACGTCCTCAATTAGCCCATATAGGTGCAGAAAAGTAGGGCGTAAAACTCCATTCTTTTCATTTCATTTCCATAAGGCCAAACACATGCATAAAAGTAAAATGTCCAACATGGTCTTATTTGATCAATTTGGCTGGCATGGATCAAACCAGTTTTGATGGTAGTAGGATATTATTAACTATATGCATGTGTTTTATTTCAGTGTGTCTCCCCCTGGTGGTGATTTCTCTGATCCCGTTACGTCTGCTACGTTGGGTATTGTACAAGTATTTTGGGGGTTAGATAAGAAGTTGGCACAACGTAAACATTTCCCGTCTATCAATTGGTTAATCAGTTACAGTAAATATATGAGAGCTTTAGATGAGTTTTATGATAAATCGTATCCTGACTTCGTACCACTCAGAACTAAGGTAAAGTAATAATGGCTTAGGACAGTACTTCTGAAATGGCGGCCTGCGACGACCCTTAAGAGTGACCACTTCTGCTAAAATGCTCTCCTCTCTATGCTAGGGAGCCGCGGTGGCTCAGTGAGTTAGACGCTTGCTCGCTAACCTGAAGGTCCAGGGTTCAATCCCGGCATGGGTCGAGATGATACCTTCGGATTTTTCCACACGGTTTCCCCCTGTCAGTGATGCAGGTCGAAAGGGCTTTACATGGAAAAAGCTTCTAGTCGTTCGGATGGGACAATAAACTGAGGCCCCTTGTGCTATTGGCTGTGCATGTTAAAGATCCCTCGACAGTAGGAAATCGAAAATAAGAGCAGGCTAATGCCGCTGTGTTGGCAAAATTTCCATCATTGCACACTGCATGGCGTTTGCCTGTCCTCAATTAGCCCATTTCTGAAATGGCAGCCAGCGATGACCTTGAGAATGGCCCCTCAAGAGTGACCACTTCTCCTCTCTATGCTAGTTAAGCTTGTTTTTGCCCTTATATTTTTTCCATAAAGTGCATTTGGCCCTTTACAAAAATTAAGAAGGCAGCCTGGCTTAGGAGATAAGCCATTTTGTCAATT
Organism: Lottia scabra; assembly: GCA_029955415.1. NCBI lineage: Eukaryota > Metazoa > Mollusca > Gastropoda > Lottiidae > Lottia > Lottia scabra. The sequence continues at coordinate 1,506,214 of JARJEI010000039.1, forward strand.
TACAGCTGCACAGTTACATGTGGGAATGACTTGCAGTCATTTTGTTGATTGTTAAGAAATTTTTTCTAAAAATTCATGAGTATGGGGGACACTGATAGAATGAATTTGCACCATTCCAATTTATAATGACGTCACACCAGCGAAATGTGCTTGTAACACTGAAAACTTTTGTGAGTGTAACATCAGCAACTATTCATCTGTATTAAAGCGATACAACGTCTTAGAATGAACAAAAAAATTAAGTTCTCAAATTTGGTCAATAAGAGTTTATATTCATCAGGGGACAAACCTAGTGGCATAACTATAAAACAGATTACCTAAATAATCTGATAAATCCAGAAAACTATGTTTAAATACAATAATTGATAAATGTCTTAATCCAATTTAAGGCATTTATCAATAATAATCTGTAATTGTATGGAAAATTACATAGTTTTATGGTTTTATTTGATTCTGTTTGTATACTTTGGACACTGTTGATGAATATATACTCCTATTGACCAAGTTTGAGAACTTAATTTTTTTGTTCATTCTAAGAGGTTGTATCACTTTAAATATTCTGATTGATTTTATAGTGTAAAGAAATTCTACAAGAAGAAGAAGATTTATCAGAAATTGTACAACTTGTAGGAAAGGTTAGTATATGTATATCTCTTACAGCGAGTAGGGGGGTCGGCACAGTCAACGCTGAAGCCTTAGACGCTAATCTTGGTGTAGCCGCAGGTGCCGATCTTGGTGGTAGTAGCAAATATTCAAGAGATGTTCCAGCTGGTAAAAAAGGATCCCCCGAGAAACCAAAAGTGTTATTCTTGAAAAATATGGTGGTTTCTATCTTCTAAATTATTCTTCTGGGAATTCTCCAATCTAATTAAGATACGATTATATTTCGGTTTTTTTTTCTTGTTTCATTGTAATCTGACACGATTTATAAAGCGAGCGTGTTCTAGTGACGAAATAAGCTATTGAGCTATTTATAGCACGCACCACCCTTCCGCCAAGCAGAACAACATTTCCAAGCGCGTTTCATATCAAGTCATAATATGAACTGCCGTGTTGTTTTAGTTTTTGTTTCGTTCTCCCACAATGCATAGACACACCATCTGCAAGCGACTTTCTGATTGGTTGAAATCGACTTTAGCAGAACACGCTCGTTTTATAAATCTTGTTAGATTGCAATGAGACGAAAAAAAAAAACGAACCGAAATGTAATTCAATTTTGATTAGATTGGGTGCTCTCCAAAAAGGATTAACTTAATGGTAAGGTCTAATATTAAATAATTTCTTTTTTTTCCAGGGTTCACTTGCGGAATCTGACAAAATTACATTGGAAGTAGCTAAACTGATTAAAGATGACTTTTTACAACAAAATGGTTATACACCATACGATAGGTTGGTTTTATTTTAATTATACAAATTTCATTCCATTATTTTCTCCCATGTCAGTGATGCAGGTTGGAGGGGCTGACATGGAAAAGCGTCTAGTCTTTTGGATGGAACAATAAACCGAGGCCCTGTATGCTATTGGCTGTGCACGTTAAAGATCCTTCGACAGTTGGAAATTGAAAATAAGAGCAGGCTAATGCTGCTGCCCTGGCAAAAATTTCCCTCATTGCACACTGCATGGCGTTTGCCCGTCCTCAATTAGCCCATATAGGTGCAGAAAAGTAGGACATAAACTCCATTCATTTCATTTCATTCCATTATAGGCTAATTTTCCTCTCAGATCTATGAAATTGGAATTATGTGTGTCTTTGATATGCTTTAAGACCCAAGGTCTTATTCTCAAAAACTAAGATAGAATTCACTTTTAAAAAAATACTGTAATACGATCGAATAATAAAACTAAATTCAAAATTTATCAGATAAATAGAGCACTAAACATGTCCAAAGTTAAGTTTTTGAGAATAAACCCCAGAAAACCTGTTTACAATTTCTAAAAGGCATCTTTAAATTTTTAACGAAATTAAAAGTTTACACTTTTTTGGCTGATTGGGTCAAATTATAGCACTTTATGACTTTTTGTCAAATTCTATGTTGAATTTTGTGGTCTGTATTCACACTCAATATATCGTTAAAAATGTCTGATTGGCAAAAAAATAAATCAGCAGCCCTGCTCTTTAGAAATTGAAAATTTGGTTGTGAGTTGAAAATGTTCACATTTAAAGTAGTACACATGAAACCCTGTAAATATTCAATTTTTTTTTTTTTTTTGGTCTATATGTTGTATATTGTATCTATGTTTGTCCCCATGGGCTGGGTGTGAGACAGGACCGTATCACTCGTGGTATTGGGCCTAATTCTGACCCATGTAAAATAAAGAGTTTATTATTATTATTATTGTTTAAAGTATGGAAACCAATGTTTTATAATTACAGATTCTGTCCATTCTATAAGACAACTGGAATGTTAAAGAATATTATAGCGTTCTATGATATGGCAAGACATGCTGTAGAGAGTACGGCCCAGAGTGAAAATAAAATTACTTGGTCTATTATTAAAGATCAGTTAAATGATACTTTATATAAATTAAGCAGTATGAAATTTAAGGTAGGTATACATGTTTATGTGATGATTTTTTGATAGCCATTTTGAACCCTTTCTTACTAACCTTAAAGCGATACTACGTCTTAAAATGAACAAAAAAAGAAGGTTCTCAAACTTGGTCAATATGTCAACAGTAAACGTCAAAAGTAAACAAACAGAATCCAATAAACTCATAAAACTGTTTATGACATAAAAAAGATGCCTTATGAATATAAATACGCCCTCGTATATTGTTGGCACCCCTGTCCGTCCGTCGATCCGTCTGTCAACATTTGAAAATGAGAGTTTTTGATGGAATCAAATGAAATTTGGTATGTGTATACATATTTATAAAACGAAGAAAAGGGTTGAATTTGGGCTATTTTCGATCATTAGAAGGAGAGTAATTGCCCTTGCTCCAAAATCTTGAATATGCTATTACTCTCTTAGTTTTCAACAGATTTTGATGAAACTTAAAATTAATGTTATTGGACCTAAATCGAAAGGTTTGAGAAAGTTTAGTTTACTCCAGGGGCCTTATTCTCGAAAACTTAACTAAAATAAAATCTAGATTTTAAGAAATACAGTAATATGATTGGATAATAAAGCTATATTTAAAATCAATTTTAGTGATTGTCCAATCAGATGACCTGAGCACTAAAATCATTGTAAGTTAAGTTTTTGAGAATAAGGCCCCTGATTAAATTTAAGGCTTTTTAGTTGGGCGTATATGGCTGTGGTCCACTATCTTTGACTTTCAAACGCTGATATTTATCGATGCACGGGTTTGAAGGCTTAAATTTTGAGAGAGAGTTTGGAACATTAATATGGATTAGATTAGCTTAAAAATTCCAGGTCTTGAGACTTAAAGTTTTTTGGTCGAACAATTAGTGAACATATCACTTTAATGAATAAGTGAATCGCTTCACAGAAGATTTTACTAATGCTGATTGAATGAAAAAGTAGGTTAGGTCTTAAAGCAACTATGCTTGAGACATGACTGTTTAGGTTGTGAAAAATGAGATAACAGTCATAAAGTTGACATTGAAATATGAACTGTGTCAAAAAATTGTCCCAATCCGTCAATTCTACGCGGAGATATGAGCATTCAAAAATTCTGTATCTTTGTTGACATTTTGATATTGGAAAATCTACGGAAATAGCCGAGGTACCACGGAAATGACCGAGCGAGACTCTGGCGAGACTGGTTGATCGCGACTAAGTTTGACATGACAGTATCACGTGATGTAAATATAGTCACAGTCGTCAGGGCGTCTTCTATGGTCTTTTCCGGTCATTTGCGGTTGACGTCATCACAACAACGTAAATTTAATCGAGTTAGCTTGTTGACATCATCGAAAACAAATCCGATTTAATCCAAGCCATCGGTGGTTGTTTTGAAATTATAAAAGCGCTAATCTTTTAATTATACATTACTCTTTCATTTTATCATCACAGCATAGTTGCTTTAAGTTAGTTTTATCATGGGTATTTTTTTTTTTTTTATCCAGGATCCAGTAAAAGATGGAGAAGCTAAAATCAAATCTGATTATGATGATTTACACGAAGAAATGCAACAAGCTTTTAGAAACCTAGAGGATTAGATAGACATTAGTAAATATCATATTATATTGAGTCTGGAACAAATTACAATATAGTTAGTATAATATACATACTTATTTATTTCGGAATGGCCAAAATCAGATATTTAGAAAAAAATCACAAAAGTTTGGTGAATTCTTCATAGCTAAAAGAACTTTTCTCAAGCATTCCTTAGTCGAAAGATTTTAATACAAAAGGTTTTAAGAATATTTTTTGCAATATTTTTGATGACGAGTTATGGTTGGACATCATTTTTTTGGCATAAGTTTTTTTCTTTGCATTAAATGATCATAAAAAGTAGAAAACTGACGTTTTCTATAATCATGAATATTAAATAAATTACTAAAGCAAAATTAACTACGGCATTTTTTCAAAATTTTCTTATGGTCATTTTCAAATCTGTAGATTTAGGAGTGCAATTAATTACAGTATAGTTAGATAACCATAGTCTTTTTATGTACCTTTATTTATTCCCCTGGGACAACTCGTAATGATTGCCTTGATCTGACACTAATTCACATAGCCCTAGGAGACAGGGGGAAGGGGGGGGGGGGCAGCTGCCCCGCCAAATATTAATCTTTCGGGCAAAAAACCCCCCCAAAATCGGGAAAAATATCAATAAAATTCAGGCAATAATTTGGTTTGCCCCCCCCCGTTGAATCGTGGGCCCCTACGGCTATGCTAATTCATGACCTATTCCGATTGGGTACTCTATAAAACATGTAACAGATATTTAAATTAAGTCTCTCTTTAGTTTTGATGGAAATCAAATTTGAATGTGTGAGTTAACCCAGGGTGATATGTATTAGTACGAAATCACCTATATAGACCTTATTCACGCCTCGTTTTTACTGCTTAGAAACAGAGGTTCATAACGCAAATGACCTCAACCCATTCATAAAATACGACGTCAAATGAATGAAAGGAATATGACGTCACTAATCATCATATCAACAGCAAGAAAACGGTCTTAAAACTGCCTTTTCGGCCCCTTTTCTCAAAAATATATGAAGAAACACTTCATCTGAAAGTATTCTTAAATAGCGTAATTAATTCAAATTTTAACGATGTAAAATTTGATTAGTTTCAAGCTAGTACGATTGAAGAAGGAGGCAATAAAGACCTCAAGGTGGTGATTTTTCTGCAGTGGCAAGACGTTGCTTTTGTTTGTTTGCGTTATGAGCCTCGATATGGATCCAAGATGGCCGACGCGTGAATAAGGTCTATAAGATATACTATATGTAATAGAGGTAGGTAGACTGTAGTTTAGAATCTAGAGTGTTTACAATCAAATACTAAATATTCTTAGTTAGAAACAATGATACGCAATAAATATGATTGTTGAATTTTATGATTTTTTTTGAAGATTTTTATTATTTGTTAATTTTTTTTGTGATAAATCATAATTTATGTCGAATGAAACTCTGTTTGTCATTTGTTGTGGAATATCGTGGTTTGAATGAAAGAAATGCTTTATCTGTAAAATTAGTGAAATCATTATTTTGGGGTGAACTTAATGATTTGGAGGCCATATACAAAAACATGTTCTCACAAAAATTTTAAAAATTGTAAGACAGTACCTTTAGAGAAACAAAGCAAAGTTGCCGTTAGTATGCTTTCAAAGTTTTGGATTTTTGAACCTATTCTTTTCAAAAACAGACATTTAACCCTTTGAACCCTGACTTTATTTTGGCTAAAACGTCGTATACCCTGAATTCCCAGCAATATTTCTTAAAGTGTATTACGTTAACGTTATATGACGTCACTTGACAACGGCGGTTTTGCGTCATTTCGGGTATATATCGCGTAATCATTAAGCCGCTTTTAGGGTTGAAAGGGTTAAGTGTGTCTATCGATATTGTCCGAAAATACATAGATGATAAATTGATGTCCCCAAAATAAAATGATATCACAGTATTATTAGACAGTATAGTATTTAATTGAAGAAAGAAATTCAATCACTGTATAGCAACTAATTCCTTGTACGTCTCATTCTTTGTATTTCTGTTTTCTTTGTTACATATGATGAAACTTATTCTTCTCAAATTCCTATCTTTTATGCTTGATATTGGCACAATTTTTTCCACAAAAACCATGTGTGAATTATTCTTTTGAGAACAATGTGTAGCTTAAAGTTCATGATTCAAAAAATCTATCTTTTGACCATGAATCGCTAGAAGAAAAGCAGAAACCTTATCAGGGGGCTTATTCTCGAAAACTTACCTAAGAACAAAATCCAGATTTTAAGAAATACAGTAATCTGATTGGATAATAAAGCAACATTTAAAATCAATTTTAGTGATTGACCAATCAGATAACTGGAACACTAAAATCATTGTAAGTTAAGTTTTCGAGAATAAGGCCCCAGGGAGATATTACTTTTAAAAATATGGAACAATGAAAGAACATGGAATTTCTTGATATTTGTGAACTTTAGAAATATGAAAGTAAATATTAAATTTAGAGGTAGGAATTGAGTAAAAGTTTCATTGTAATATCACATGAAATCCAGAAAGAAATGTGCTATAATAATGAGTAGAAATGGTCTAGTCATTTCAATTATGTTATTTTATGGTTAAGGGTTTTATATTAGCAATGTTATAACTTGGGATTATACAGATATTATCATTTATTCATATATCAAATAATATATATTCTAGATCCCTTCTTCCAAGGGGCCTTATTCTCGAAAACTTACCTAAGATAAAATCCAGATTTTAAGAAATACAGTAATCTGATTGGATAATGAAGCTATATTTAAAATCCATTTTTAGTGATTGACCAATCGGATGACTGGAACATTAAAATCATTGTAAGTTAAGTTTTCGAGAATAAGGCCCCTAGAAATCTTATGAGCTTGGTTAGTTGAATTTTTCTTGGATATTTTTTTGGGTGGATTTAGAACAGTTATGTCCTAGTCTATTATGTAAGCATCTAAAAACTGAAGCTTACAATTTTAAAATATAATTTCTTTTCTCATAGCCCAAAATATGTTTCTTGAAATACAGTACCGTGCAATAAATATTCGTACAAAATGGCGGTGTGGTTACATTCGCTCTACAACCCTACATACTTGGACATCGCTTGGAAATTATTACAAAGGGGGCAAACCATCACTTATGCATCAGAAACGTTGGACGAAGCATGTAGAACGAAGGGGGTTCATAGTATACACCCGAAACGAGAAAGGCAACCCATTTATATGTACGAATATATATTGCACAGTACTGTATATGGTCAAGCCTGATATAAAAACCACTTTACATCAAAAACTGTTCGCTAAAAGAGTTTGTACACAGGACTGTGTGCTACATTGTATGTGTATGTTATAGTGCTAGCTAGTATTTATATTAGAACTGTATTGTACTGTATAATGAATTGTATATCAATTGTGTATTGTATAATTGAATTGTATATCAATTGTGTATTGTATAATTGAATTGTATATCAAGTCATTCCAATATTAATATAATCACACCTCTTGTGACCTTTCTACATTATTGGTCATTAAAGGTCATATTATTTGATATGTTGTATTTTGTTCTTGCATCTCTCAAGTCAATTACTTTTCGTTTTGGTTATATTTTTATCGACTCCATGTAATCTAACCACTTTTATAAGGCAAGCATCTTCTGGTGACAAATAAGCTATTTATAGCACGTGCCACCCCTCCCTCAGAACAACGTTTATTTTGGTATAGTTTGTATATTACATCATAATTTGGACTGCTGTGTCGCTTTACTTTCTGTTTCGTCTTCCCACAATGCATATCAATGCATAGACCCGCAATCTCGAAGGTAGTTTTTGATTGGCTGAAATTTTCGTCACCAGAAGATGTTCGCCTTATATAAGTGGTTAGATTACATGGAGTCGACACTCAAAAAATAACCGAAATGAAATGTAATATAATTTTAATTAGGTAGATTGCTCTGAAGTCAGCATTGTTCCTATTAGTCCAGGCAATATATGATATGACCTCACACAAATTGCAACAGAAAGTCTGTTGACTGATTTATACCCAGAAATATATCCTTTATAACATATCAAAACTCTTAAGGAATCCAGGTGGCGGAAAGTGCAATGGCGGTCATTTTTCAAAATGGCCGCCATAAATATGATATTTTCTTATATCTCTGCTTCTAAATAACATTCAGCTCTGATTTTTAGTGCTAAATATACAATTTCAGTGACAAGGAATCAAATGAAACACATTTCAGTATTTTCAACTGACAAAAAGCCAAAACTGAAACCATTTTCCAAAATGGCCGCCATAAATCTGACATTTTTAAAATATCTCCGCTTCTAAATGACATACACTTGATGTTGATTGCTGGAAGTACGTTGTCTTGGGCCAAGGATCCATTGGCACACATTTCATTAAGCTAAACTCGACCAAAAAGCATAATTGTTTGCAAAAATGTAAACAACATTGTTTTAATGATAATAAAAACATAATAAGTGCATTATTTTATTATGTGAATTGTTCGACACATAATGTCAATTCAAAACGTCATCACTGTCACATTTGCCTACAACTTGGGTTAAGTTTGAACATGCTGACCCTCTTCAGTTAAAGGGACAGTCTGAATTTTTTTTAGGTCAAAAATTTTTTTTGCTCAAATTTGTGAAAACTTTTCACCAAAATCTGTAAATATGTCCTATTTACTGTATCTGAAAGTTTTAACTAAAAAAATCCAGCCGTTAATTTTTAAACGCTAAAAACATGCTAGAATTTTTAAAAACCTTACGTAAGGTTTTTAAGTATGTTATGTTTTTTGGACGCTGATAGGAAACTACTGAACAGATTTGAGTAAAATAAACGCCTTATTGTAGAGAAATGTCCCTCTTGTGTATTTAAAAGGTTTCAGTCAGAAATATTGAGCCATTTAAAGGGCAAACTCCAAAACTAGGTCAAATTAATTAACAATTAGTACTCCCTGTGTGTAAATAACCCTTTAAAACCAAATTCAGTTTGATCAAGAAGATATAGAGATACAATAAGCATTCTTTAAAAATACTCTCAGGTATCATTTGCGATTTTTTTGATAATGGAAACTTTTTTTTAAAAAGCAGAATGGCCCTTTAACACATGCAGCTGATCACTTAATTTTCTGCTACTTGCTGCAGTCTAACAGTTTCAACAAAGTATGTTAAGAAGCTCTTCTGGAGCTGGTGGCTAATCAGTCTGCATAGGCACCACTCTACACTGCTTTACTGCCCCAACCCTAGTTCCTTGTAGCTCGCCAGCTGCAATGTCCTTCCATTGCCATAGACACACAGGCTATGATATTTTGCTGGGCGGTAGACTTTTGGGTTGCACATGAGAAGTGCTAGTGGTGACCTTCTACCATAACCGTTAATGTTGTACCACGTTTAGTGACTCTGCAGGCTTTCCATTGTAAAGGCATACCAGGGGGCTTTCTCTCCTGTTTCTTCAACATCATCGTTGGACGCTGTCAGTCTATTAAATACATTGGCATGTTCACGGAAGTGTGCACTAGTTTTTAATTTGCTGATAAGCTCCCTTGCCAATGCCATACACACAAGAAGTGGTATCACATCCCAAGAGAGTGTGTATAAATAATATGTGCTGTGATATATCAGGACCTAGCTGCTGCTTGACAGATTTAACATTAATTAAATTAATATACATAAAACGAATCTGTCATTTATTACACTCTAATACGTCGAAACTTTACTCCACTTCTACTACCTTTGAAATATGCGTATGGCTTCGTGTATCTTTGCTGAGTGCACTTGACCTTTTGGAAGCTGCTATCAAATACAAAGAATTCCCAAAGTTTGCTCCTCTTTGCTTTCGATGCCATACTTCAATCAATTACACAGAGAACAATCCATGAAAAAAATGACCAATCGGCCTTTACCAGAAAAATATTCCAGAACACCCACTCGTATAGTATAGGCTTACTATAATGGCTATGCTTGGATGCAAATCAGCCTGAAATATCACCTGACAATGCAATGCAATGATTTCATTTTGATCACTGCAAACTCAACTGCCTGCAGCATTCTGTGCCCAAAGTTTGGTGCTGAGCATACTGATGTAGTCTTGCTTGTTTGCTTTGTTTGCTTTGTTTGCCAGGAATTGATCATTCTTCATTGTGACCTCATGCATACCTTCAGCAAACATCACCTTTTTTCCACCATCCCCTCTCATGCGTCTTTGATGTGTTATCTACTTTGTTGTTGTGCCGTCATAGCCATGAAACACGACCGATGTCTGGCCATACTTCTTCTCGACATACTCTGTGTATTGCTTGCAGATACTATTGTATGTGTCCACGGAAATTTTGGGGACTATTATTTGATAAAATAGTCGGTTTGAGGGGATAAAACTTGTGCTCTTGTCTCAATCTGACTGACAGCGTCCACCGAGTGTAGAGTGGTGCCTATGCAGACTGATTAGCCACCAGCTCCAGAAGAGCTTCTTAACATACTTTGTTGAAACTGTTAGACTGCAGCAAGTAGCAGAAAATTAAGTTGTAGGCATATGTGACAGTGATGACTTTTTGAATTGACATTATGTGTCGAACAATTCACATAATAAAATAATGCACTTATTATGTTTTTATTATCATTAAAACAATGTTGTTGGCAATTTTGCACAGAAAGGATGCCAATGGATCCCTGGCTCAAGAAAACGTACACCGAGCACGGAAAATCAGTGCATATGTCATTTAGATGCGAAGATATTAAAAAAGTGTCAGATTTATGTCCCCCATTTAGAAATATGGCGGCAATTTTTAAAAATGGTTGTAGCTTTTTCTCTTTTGCCAAGTTGAGAATACTGAAATGTGTTTCATTTGATTCCTTGTCTCTAAAAATGCTTATTTTTAGCACTAAAAATCAGAGCTTTATGTTATTTTAAAGCAGAGATATAAGAAAATACCATATTTATGGCGGCCATTTTGGAAAATGGTGTCAGTTTTGTTTTTTTGCCAAGTTGAATATACTGAAATGTGTTTCATTTGATTCCTTGTCACTGAAATTGTATATTTAGCACTAAAAATCAGAGCTGTATGTTATTTAGAAGCGGAGATATTCGAAAAATGTCAGATTTATGGCGGCCATTTTGGAAAATGGTTTCAGTTTTGGCTTTTTGCCAAGTTGAAAATACTGAAATGTGTTTCATTTGATTCCTTGTCACTGAAATTGTATATTTAGCACTAAAAATCAGAGCTGTATGTTATTTAGAAGCAGAGATATAAGAAAATATCATATTTATGGCGGCCATTTTGAAAAATGGCCGCCATTGCACTTTCCGCCACCTGGATTCCTTAAGAGTTTTGATATGTTATAAAGGATATATTTCTGGGTATAAATCAGTCAACAGACTTTCTGTTGCAATTTGTGTGAGGTTGGTCCCTTTTTTTTCACGAAATGCCTGGACTATATGGATTTTTAAAGATATCAGTGGTTAGTTTGATGGTTGCTCATTAACCTGAAGGGTAAACAAGTCTAGAAATTCTCTTCACATGTTTTGCTTGCAGGTCATGCAACCCTTTCCCCTGTGCTAGATCCCTCTGCAATTGGAATTAAGAATAAATTCATTCTGCAAATGAAAGAAACAAAAAAAGAAACATCTATATTTTACAAGGATAACAACTAAGGTTCCGTGCGGATCCTTTCTCCCAGCTGGTCCTTGGCATTGATCTTTCCCAGATTATCCGTACCCATTTACAGCTGGGTGGACTGGAATTATGAGTGAAGATGACTTATTCAAGGTCATCGGACTTTCACACCCTGATCGAGAACCGAACTCTCAAACATAACAACCTTCATTTGCTTGTATTTTCTTGTCAAGAACGACACGCTAACCACTGTACTATAGAACCTCACAAAATGATTCTCATTTTCATTAGCCGAACGGATGTCACCAAGTAGGATGCACTCTTATTTCATGTGGGTCTGTATTTTAGTCATGGAAGGGTGCATTCAATATATTTAAAGCTTATAGTGGCCTGCTGGACGTTTTATGTGTGTGAACATAATTTAAGAGGCGTCTTGACTTTTTATAGCAGTGTTGGGATTCTCTGAAGGCTTAATTTTTTTTCTGTAACCTGCAAATGCGACGCAAGTCAGATAAGACAAATATTGTAGCCACATGAGATTAAGTCTGGGCTCACCCTTGTGTCTTTTGATATAAGTTGATAAAGTGGAAAAACTCTGAGGCTTGCCGGGGAGTTTTTCCACTTTTATCAACGAGTGTTGATATATCTGATATCAAAAGACACAAGGGTGAGATTTTATTTATCATCCAATATCATTCTAAAATCGAAATATGCGAAACAACAACTTTCGAGGGGTGAACTGCAGATTTTTGAAAGAACTTTCGTAGGGCCAAATCAATATGACGTCATTGTTATTAAGACAGCCAGTTTTGGATGATAAAGCGTCTTATCTTACCGAGCGACAATAAACAAAATACAAACTTCACAGTGAAGATAATGTACATTTTAATGTTTTTACAAGCATTCAATGGTCAACTTTTAAATAATCATTAATTGATTAGATCTAGTATATTCACAAAAAGAATAATAATAATTATTATGTTCCTAAATTGAATTTTTTTAATCAACCACTTTCATACAAAAAAAACTTAGTTATAATGAAACTTAACAGAGCCAACAGCTAAAAATTCCTACATAAAAATAAATAAGTCATTCTTGGACAAGAAAAGTTGAACCTATTTACAAAACCTTTCTTACTACAATATAAAACACAAAAAACAAATTTCTTTAAAAAATACAAATGAATGCTCAACACAAAAGGGGAGGGGGGTTTCGGTTAGGAGAGGGTTGGGGGTGAGTGTTAAATCGCTCCTTGAAGTTTGCATTCGATCAAATAATTTACAGTGCTAATTTCAAATTTTTCTCAAAATCTTTGTATCGAAAAATTGGCAGTTTGCAAGCAAAAAATTCTAAACTAAAAATTAACTACCAGAACTAAGTAAGATTTTGAGAAAAATTTGAAAATGAAGTAACATTATGAAACCTCACAATGATGTTAAAAATTCCTAGGATAGAGAAGTACTGCTTAAAAACCATTTACACAACAAATATCTTTCAATAATATAGTCTGTTCATGACATTTTCAAAACATTTTTACATCGACTGAGCTAGGGTGGTTCTCAACCCTGAATGTAATTTAGATAGAACGTCATATACCCTGGGGCCTGTTTCTCAAAAAATCTTACAATTAAAAAATGTTGTAAGTGTGGAATTATTCATTGTAAAATGCCAAAGTTACGACAAAATTTATCGTAAGAAATTTTTGAGAAACAGGCCCCTGAACTCCAAGCAATATTACTTAAAGTATATGACGTTAACATTATACAGCGTCACATGCCAACGGCCGCTTGGGTATATTACGTAAGGATGGACCAGTATACTGACCGCTCAGGTTGAAAGGGTTAAATAGTTTCAAGATAGTTTTAGTAATTTCATACATTACCAAAGCCACAGATGTATTTGTCAGGCAATTTTATTGATAGATCAGCTATTTCGTGAGTCAATAAGCTTAGGCTAATCGGTACATTTGTGAGAAAATGTCCTAAATTAATTAGAAGTGGTTACGCGATATATTAGATTTGACTTTTTAAAGATGGCGGCATGTCGAAGTTCCTAAGTAATCAAAACCGTTGTCTTTAGTTGTCGGCAGAGACAACCATATTTCCAAATCAAATTTCGAATTTGAAAACCAAAGCTAACCTTATCAAAATTGCATCAAATGGTACAAAAAAATTCCAACCAAATGAAATGGGCGGACAAAAATGCCTCAGAACTGTATAAAATGAAAACGTCACCAACAAACTACTAACAGATAGGGATGAACAAAAACAAAACTTATATTACAAATCTCAATTGCGCAGGTTGAAAATTGTCTCGGCACAAACTGTTCTCATGACAAATAAATAATATAATTTAAAACGAATTTCATTACAAATAATGAAATACGTTTCTTGAATTAAAAGGCAAATTTACTTCCATTTTTTCATTGAAAATAAAAATTCCTAGCCACAGATTTTGAAACAAAATGCCATCATGTATTACTTGAGAAAAAAAAACCACAATTTTTCATTTCGTATACTACTACTGTAAATTTCCGAATATAATGCGCACCCTTGTATAATGTGCACCCCTTCCTTACCCCTTCAAAATCGCACCCCTTGTTTGACGTGTTACTTTTCAGGGTAAAAAAGTGCGCATTATACACGGAAATATAGGGTAGGTAAAAATGTCAACAAATGCATGGATACAATCATGTTCCTTTAGCAACGGCTATCATTTCATTTCATTACATTAATCCGTTGTTATCATGATCAGATATTCTCGTCATTAATTTTGATTGGTCGAACAATTATTGTTCGAGGTTGCGTGAATTTTCCCCGATTACGGAAAAATGCTATGGGAAATTAATTCTTTCGTCTGGTCAAACATGCTTTGCAAATCATTCTGACCTACACTCAAAATGTAACGAGATCGCTTATTGGATAAATAAAATGTGACGTAGTGTCGTTAAAATGTCTAACGTTGCTGAAGGAACATGGGATACAATTTGGTTTGTGTACCTTTAACGATGTTTGAAAAAGGGTAGGTAAGAAATACAAGTTCACAATATAGATGACAATTATTATATATACATAATGTATACATACGTACAGGTAGAAAATACACATATTGATGGTTTTCACTGACTAGTTATCCAAACACATCAATATATGGGACTTTATGGGTAATAAACTAATTTGGTTTGATATCAAACAGTCAATGTTTGGGTTTTACGACAGTACAGGAACTAATATTTGCTAATGAACGCAATTTTGTGAAGGTGTCAAAAGATAAGGCTGTATAGTCAAACAGAGATAATTCGGCTCATCCGGGTACCGTCAATACATATACACAACCAGTTCTTTATATTTTCAAGGGTATAAAAGTATCTTATTTAGAGGGTTGTTTGTTTGGCAAGTTACAGCAACACCCTTGAAAATATAATGGACTGGTTGTGTATATGTTTTGACGGTACCCAGATGAGCCGAAATATCTCTGTTTGACTATAATGTACAATGTGAGATTATCGATGCAACAGAAATACAAATAATTCAATATTCTCAAAAACTTAAGGTAAGATGATTTTAGCGTTCTGGTTATTTGATTGGTCAATCACTAAAAATGTTGCATAATCATCCAATCAGAGTACTGTATTTCTTAAAATTCAGATTTTACCTAAGTTAAGTTTTTGAGAATTAGGCCCCTGTTCATAAACAACACCAACTTCCGACAATTTTGATATTTGCTTCAATTGATGTTGGAATTGGTAGGTAATTTTTGAAAAATCATCCGTTTCGACTCAACCAACAAATTATGAATCATTTATAACTGGTTGTAGGTTGTCGTCAGAAAATTTGAACTTCACCGCTACTAACATTATAATCTGCAATGCTTGAAAACAACAAATTTTCTGTGCTCATTTGTGCCAACATTTTCCAAAATATTTCAAATTGTCAGACTTTACATTCCATTTTACCTTCAACCAACCAGATTTCTTTGTTATATTCAAACAATCAATTTTGGTTGGACAAACGCTTGTTAAAATATTGACAAATAAATTATTTCAATAATCTCACATTGTATGTTTTTTTTCCTCTATTGTACACTCTACCATGTTGGACCTTAATACAGGAAACAATTCATAACAATATCCACACAGAACTTTGGTTCTACAAGAAAGTTTTCAACCAGTTTTTACTGTTACCCTTTTTTTCAAGATGTGTGAAAACTTTGCAGCAGTACAAACAAGACAATGAAATAAAGCATTAAGGCAAGACTTAATCTGAGTTTCTAAATACATACTAAACACAAGTGAAACGTAGATCATTTTTTAACAATTGTACCCCTATAGACCTTATTCACGCCTCGCTTTCAAACCGAGGTTCATAACCTTAAATGACGTCATCCATTCATAAAATGTGACGTCAAGAGAATGAAAAGGAATATGACGTCACTAATCACCATATCAACAGCGAGAAAATAGGCTTAACACTGCCTTTTCTGAGAAATATGTGAAGAAAAACTTCATCTGAAAGTGTTTTAAATAGTGTTATTAATTCTGATTTTAACGATGTAAAATTTGATTAGGTTTGAGTTAGTGGGACTTGAAGAGACGACTTCAATGCAGTGGCAAGACGCTGCTTTTGTTTGTGTGCGTTATGAGCCTCGATATGGATCCAAGATGGCCGACGCGTGAATAAGGTCTATGTAGTAATATTTTTGAATAGCAGGTCTTTTTTCACAGAGCCACAAATATAGATGTCAGAAAAAGAACAAAAGCAGAATTTAATTTAGTGTAATCCAAAGAAAAATGTCAATTTTGAAATAAATGCTCAAAAACTAAATTTCTTTTACTTTCTTTTATTTAATTTTAAAAAGGTTTGCTTCAAAATAAGTGAAAATCTAAAGCTTGCAACTTTGAAAAAATAATTCTGTTCAAAACATGTTTTAAAAGATTGAAATCTGAGAAATTATGAAAACAGGTAAAATTTGCAATTTTTAACAATTTCCAAATGAATTCAAAAATTTTGTATAACGGCCTGAGTTTTTCGTTCAATAAAAAACAAAATCAACTTTTTTATCATTGTTTACACAGTATCATTCGAAATTTGAAAAATATGGCAATTCTAATAATTTTACCAATACTAAAACAATTCAATTATATTATGACTTAATAGCAATTTTGATAAGATACCATAAATGCTGAAAATTTAATGAAAATTAAATCCATATTCAACCCTTTAAACTAAAGTTTAAGATGACAATTTCTAATACCCTGGGGCCTTATTCTCAAAAACTTAACTTACAATGATTTTAGTGCTCGGGTCATCTGATTGGTCAATCACTAAAATTGATTTTAAATACAGCTTTATTATCCAATCAGATTACTGTATTTCTTAAAATCTGGATTTTATCTTAGTTAAGTTTTCGAGAATAAGGCCCTTGGACTGTAATCTGAAGTGTTGTAGCCATTTCGACATACCTTCATGCTTCATAATCATTCGATTACCATTACTTGTTCCAAGGATTAAATTGGATGGATCAAATTTTACATTTTTGGTTTAAAAACTGAACTAAATGTCTTTATTTGTTCATAAATCATTTCAATATCATTTGAAATTTAATATTAACTTTGGTTATTTCAAATTAGGGTAGAATAAATATAATTTAGGTTGCAAATCTCAATTTCATAAAAAATTTCAATATACCTTACTATGTTTAAAAAATAACACCATTTCAATATGATGCAATTCGAATGCAGTTAAAAATGATATCAACAGCAAACACAATAAACAAATGAGTCCATCACACATAAACACACACACATAAACAAACACACACTCTCGTTCACACCAACTCGTTTGCTATTGCAATTTGAAACATTCTGGGGCCTTATTCTCGAAAACTTAACTTGCAATGATTTTAGTGATCCAGTCATCTGATTGGTTAATCACTAAAATTGATTTTAAATATAGCATTATTATCCAATCAGATTAATGTATTTTTTAAAATCTTGATTTTATTTTAGTAAAGTTTTCGAGAATAAGGCTCCTGTTCAATAAATGATATATTATAATATGATGTACAAATCTACATTTCTACTATCTTCAAGCATTGCCTCCTCCAGCAGCTCCTGCCATTGGTGCCTGTGAGGTCGATTCTTCCCCGACCGGTGTATGTGAGGAGTTGGGAGAAACATCGCCAGCAGGAGATGAAGGATTATTAAAATTTGCTGCTTGTGATCGCGCATGTTCTGGTATTAGAGTAGAGTTAAGGTGAGGTGCTATAGCCAATTCTGAAAAAGAAAAAAGTCAAAATTTCAGTAAATATGAAATTAGCTTATCTATCCAAACCATGTTACAAATTATTTCGCACATGTTGACAATGACGTCATCACAGATGTCGAAATATCTCGCAAAAGCACAATGCGTTCTGCAAGTGTCTAAGACATTTCATAAAGCATCATTCTGTTTTGTTTGTGAGCCTAAAAGAGTTGGCAGAGGTTAAAGTTGTCTCCCTTCCCATCATGGCGTCTGCAAACAAAAATATTCAATTTGGATGAAAATAAGATAAGAAATGTGTTTGTAGATTCCTGATTGTCATTAGACGAAGATGAAAACCCAAGTGAAGAAAGCAATGATGAATCCGAGGAAATTCATCATGAATTAGAATTTTCGAGGCAATCGTATATACGTCGGCCATTTTCTATCAATAATAACCTCGTATGCAGATAGAAGAAAACCTTCCAATGCCAATGGGCGGAAGGAGATTACGCGATAAAAAATAGTTCTGTTTATGGGTTGTTAGTTACCTTCCTTGCACATTATGCTTATAGATAGGAAAAGTCTGGATGTCAGGGACTTTTCAGATGACGTCATCAATAGAGACAAAAGTAGTGCAATTTATCTGCCTGATGCATACGAGGTTATTGTCAGGCGTAGTGAGAATGGCCGACATATTTACGATTGTTTTCGAGGGTGAAGACTGCTATAGTGAAAAAGAAAGTAGGCCTAATAAAACTTATGATCAACTGAATGGAATTGGGAGAAAATTGACAAACAACGAAGATTTTTTTAATTTACAGAGCGGCCTGGTTGGTTGGTCAATGTTTTTGCTGAATTTGATTGGTCAATGAATTACTTCTCAAGCAATGAGAATGTAAATATATGTGATAAAACCTGATGACTACATAACATTTGAGAATATTCCAGATCAAAAACTGGAGAACTCTGTAGAGTGTGATCACTAGCTACGTCATTTCACGAAATTTTTAAATTTGCTTGTGCTTTAATAAGCTTCAGCAGCACTTTCTCTATAAATAATTAACTTACCATCAGCTCTGAAGTTAAATAAGGGAGGTAACTCCCGTCCATTAGGAGATCTAGTGTTGGGATCGCGTAATTCGTCGAAGAAGGGGTGAGCACAAGCTTCAATAGGTGCTATACGTCCTGATGGTGTATATTCTAACAAACGGCTCACTAGCTGTATAGCTTCTGATGGTGTTCGTGGTCTAAATACCTACAAAATAAACAGAATTACATAAGATTACTGTCAACAAGTCAATGGTTAATAAAACAATCCCATATTTTCATGTTGACAGAAATATAAACCTTGGGGTACGGTACCGTAACTTAATAGGTACCATAGCACTATTATCAAAGGGTTAGTATGTGCCAACTCAATTAGTGCCATTCCAATTTCCATTCCGACGTCTGTGGTTCTTGCAATCCTACTAAAACTAACGTGTTTTATGACGTCACTGACAGTGATCTGCATAGATATCAATAGTAGCTTCCGGTAGATCACTGTCGATGACGTCATAAAAGGCATTAATTTTATTGGAATGGCATGAACCACAGACGTTGAAATGGAAATTGGAATGGCACAAATTGATGCTATCAGTGTCCCCGATACACATACAAAATTTAGAAATATGCTTTACAATCCCTTTAAAAAAAATTATGTTTTAGTAAATTTGCAGTCATCTTTGGTTTTTGATCTGTATAAAAAATTTTCTCTTTATTTTGAATCAACAAGTTTATTAAAGATTTCTCTGTCACTATAACTGCAAATTCTATAGCTTACTCATTTCAACATATAGCCATTTTTTAATGGAAGTTAATATTTCTGACAACATTAGAATAATTATACAACAATGTACATGGCAAATGACAAATGATGAAAATAATCGATTATCGCCGCTACAAATTATTTATTTCAATTATCGATTATCAAATTTCATAATCGATTAAAATTCATAGTCAAATTTTCTTTTTACATGCTTATCAGAGAAGTCACGACCCATTTTATCATGATGATCATACCAAATTCTGGACA
Source organism: Lottia scabra (assembly GCA_029955415.1). NCBI lineage: Eukaryota > Metazoa > Mollusca > Gastropoda > Lottiidae > Lottia > Lottia scabra. The sequence goes on from JARJEI010000039.1 coordinate 1,526,247, forward strand.
TTACTTCAATTTCATTTGTCTTCGATACCTGATATTGATAAATAACAAACATTCAGGTACAAAAACGCACACGAATATATGAAGACTAGAATATTTCCATATTAAAATATTTCGATTATTAATCGATTATTGATCGGTAACCTGCCTTCGATAATTGATCTCAATTTGGTAATCGACATGCATTTATTCATATCATAATGTCTTTGGCTAGAAGAATTCATTTCAAAAGTAAAGGGTGACAAATTGACAATATTTTCAACCATGGTCTCAAATGAAAACTGGTTAAAATTTACTTTTCGTCAGTGATACAAATTTGCTTATACAGACACAGTTACACAGAATACATGCTAGAGTAGAGAAAACATAAAATTAAGAAAGAGATAAAGGGTGACGATATACAAAAATAAATAATATTAAAGGGATTGTCAAGTGGTTTTCTAAACTTTGTATGTGTATCGGGGACACTGATAGCATCAATTTGCACCATTCCAATTTCCATTCCGACGTCTGTGGTTCTTGCAATTCCACTAAAACTAACGTGTTTTATGACGTCACTAATAGTGATCTGCATAGATTTCAATGGTAGCTTCCGGTAGATCAATATTAGTGACGTCATAAAACATGTTAGTTTTAGTAGAATTGCAAGAACCACAGATGTCGGAATGGAAATTGGAATGGTGCAAATTGATGCTATCGGTGTCCCCGATACACATACAAAGTTTAGAAAACCTCTTTACAATCCCTTTAATCCCTAGCCATATTATATAAATTAGTGATGTGCTATATTATATATGTTAATGCAATAAATAAATCTAAGCATTGAACATTAAGCTTTACATATGATTTCTAAGAATCTAAGCAAAAGAATTAAGCTTCATTTAGAATATAAGCTTATATTAATTTTAAGAACGACATATTAGTACAATTCATAGAATAAGTTAAAGGGATTGTAAAGAGGTTTTCTAAACTTTGTATGTGTATCGGGGACACTGATAGCATCAATTTGTACCATTACAATTTTCATTCTGATGTCTGTGGTTCTAGCAATTCCATTTAACTTAAGTGTTTTATGACGTCACAACTGCAAAGGTCTTCTGTGATTCAAGCATAATACGCAGGAGTATGACATCAAACACTTAATTTATTGGGAATTGCTGGAACCACAGACATCTGATTGAGAATTCAAATGATGTAAATTGATGCTATCAGTGTCACGAATACACATACAAAATTTAAAAACCTCTTTATAATCAATTTAAGGACAGATACACAGAAACACTATAAACTAGATGATATATGGAAGTTGTGAGAGAGAGGGGTGGTCCACCATTATAAATAACAATGACTGAAAATACCCAGAAAAATAAACAAATTAAGATAGAGTCAAATCATAAAATTGTTGAAGCAGCAAAAGGCGTGTGTGTTTCGGCTATTTCAAGATTTGAGCAATATAAAATCAGAAAAAAATAACATTAAGAATACAAACACCAAATGAGGGTTTTTGACTACTTGCCGTACGTACACCATGTAAAGGGCCGTTTTCGCCATTCGTTTTTCTTTGATTAAACTGGAATTGAGTTTTGAAAAAATTCATGAGCTTTGATTCTGTTTGATTTGTGGAGTTTTTAATTAACGAGTTAGTAATTAATAAATGTTTGTTAATTATCTTTTTTGTCCTAATTACTTTTATCAGTAAATTCAACTTTACAGATTTTCGTTATGTGAATTGAAATATCAGCTTTGAAAAAGTTATGATAGTTTTAGAATGACATCCAATTCATTGGATCATATTTCAATTTTAAAGATTGTTTTTATTGAGAAAATTGCTTAGTTAAAGGGATTGTAAATTGGTTTTCTAAACTTTGTATGTGTATTGGGGACACTAATATCATCAATTTGTGCCATTCCAATTTCCATTCAGACGTCTGTGGTTCTTGCAATTTCACTAAAACTAACGTGTTTTATGACGTCACTAATAGTGATCTGCATAGATATCAATAGTAGCTTCCGGTAGATCACTATTAGTGACGTCATAAAACGCGTTAGTTTTAGTGGAATTGCAAGAACCACAGACGTCAGAATGGAACTTGGAATGGTGCAAATTGCTGCTACCAGTGTCCCCGATACACATACAAAGTTTAGAAAACCTCTTTACAATCCCTTTAAAGCATTTTTCTGAGAGGGAAATGTGTTAATAAAAACAAATAGAAAATCTTTTATGTGTATCAGGGACACAGATAACATTGCTATCATTGTCTCTGTTGCACATAAAATCTAAAAAATATTTTTATATTCCCTTTTATGAAATTACATAAACAAGTCATTATAAAACTGTTTCAATTTAAATGCTGATATTCCAATTCACGTAAATTTACTCAGTAAAATTTAATTTACTAACAAAAGTAAAAGGACAACACGTGTTAAAAACAAACAGATAAATATGACATTATAGACAATAACTTGAAATAGCCAGCACACAGATAATAGACAATAAAACTAGAACTGATCATCACTTATAACATAGCATAGCTAACACTGTACTTCTAATATAGCATAGCTAACACTATACTTAGAAATAGAATAGCTAACACTGTATCTAGCTAACACTGTATCTAGAAAATAGAATAGCTAACACTGTATCTAGAAAATAGCATAGCTAACACTGTATCTAGCTAACACTGTATCTAGAAAATAGAATAGCTAACACTGTATCTAGAAAATAGAATAGCTAACACTGTATCTAGAAAATAGCATAGCTAACACTGTATCTAGCTAACACTGTATCTAGAAAATAGAATAGCTAACACTGTATCTAGAAAATAGCATAGCTAACATTGTATCTAGAAAATAGCATAGCTATCTCTGTATCTAGAAAATAGCATAGCTAACACTGTATCTAGAAAATAGAATAGCTAACACTGTATCTAGAAAATAGCATAGCTAACACTGTATCTAGAAAATAGCATAGCTAACACTGTATCTAGAAAATAGCATAGCTAACATTGTATCTAGAAAATAGAATAGCTAACACCGTATCTAGAAATAGCATAGCTAACACTGTATCTAGAAAATAGCATAGCTAACACTGTATCTAGCTAACACTGTATCTAGAAAATAGCCTAGCTAGCTAAAACTGTACTTAGAAATAGCATAGCTAACACTGTATCTAGAAAATAGCATAGCTAATGTATCTAGAAAATAGCATAGCTAACACTGTATCTAGAAAATAGCATAGCTAACATTGTATCTAGAAAATAGCATAGCTATCTCTGTATCTAGAAAATAGCATAGCTAACACTGTTCTTTATAGAAAATAGCATAGCTAACACTGTATTTTAGAATTAGCATAGCCATCTCTGTACGGTACTTAAAAATGAAATGAATGGAGTTTTACGTCCATCATTTCTGCACCTATATCGGCTAATTGAGGAAGGGTAAACGCCATATGGTACTTAGAAATAGCATAGCTAACACTGTACTAAATTTATAGCATAGCCATCACTGCATAGAATTTTAATGGTTAACAAGGATTACTACGGGACCTCTTAAAATGAAGTAAAAATGATATTTTCGCGAATTTGGCCAATCAGAGTATTATCCATCAGTACACTTTTCTAGTACCTAGCTTTACAAATCCCATAATCTGATAAATCCACAATAATACTAAGTAATTATTGAAAATGACTTAAATTTTAATGTATGGTTATTACTTTTCTATGGAATTATGAGATTATGTAAGGATTCTGTTGTATAGTTATGACACCAGGTAAATCCACCAATGAATGAATTTACTCATATTAGCCAAATTTGCAAGTTTAAATAAGGTAGTACCGGTATTCCTTTAATATATAAAGACTCTGAGAAATGAAAGGGCTAAAAATTATCACTTAAAAATTATCAATTAAAAATTCAAACATGAAAAATGCACTTCAACATAAAAAGCCTCTGTTGGATATGACAAAAACAAACACAGACAAAGCAGTAGCCCTAAAACTATGGTCAAGAATCACATGTTTTTGAAGGAATGGGTTATTTTTGGTTTAATATCACCAAATTCTTTTAAGTTAAATCTTTTTTATAAGCCTAAATATCAAAACTAATAAATATTCAAACGATTCTAAGAAAAAGAAAAAAAGAAAGAAACATCTATATTTTACAAGGATAACAACTTAGGTTCCGTGCGGATCCTTTCTCCCAGCTGGTCCTTGGCCAAACCTCTTGGCATTGATCTTTCCCAGATTATCCGTACCCATTTACAGCTGGGTGGACTGGAATTATGAGTGAAGATGACTTATTCAAGGTCATCGGACTTTCACACCCTGATCGAGAACCGAACTCTCAAACATAACGACCACCATTTCCTCGTATCCAAGTAAATGACGTCATGCTTGTAAAGAACGATGCGCTAACCACTGTGCTATAGAACCTTGTGATGATTCTAACATATATGTGGGCTAACAATATCAGTTTTTGATAGCAATGATGTCCATATTTATCTGTAATCTTATAAGCAGGGCTTAGTTTCTAATACTTGATTCTCATACATGCCTGGCAGATATCAGCAGCCCTGATTATAAGCTTGTTTTACAAAATGTGAGGATTTTTATACAGATAATTGATATTCATGGTTATTTAGATAGATGAATTTTTGAAAAATGAAATGAATGGAGTTTTACGTCCTGCTTTTCTGCACCTATATGGGCTAATTGAGGACAGGCAGTGCGCAATGAAGAAAATTTTGCCAGGACAGTGGCATTAAGATGAACTTTTGAAATATGTGATGTAACTGAAGTACAATTGAATATTCAATACTTGATCATTTATGAAGTAATTTTCTGTTAAAGCTAAAAAATGTTAACATAAGCTTAAAAGCTTTAGTAGCTAAAGAAAGAACTTTCCCTTTGAAATTCTTATCATTTAATTAAAGACAATATGGAACCCCATGTTTAAAGGCCTAAGAAGTTAACTTTCAAATTGAATTAATTTTTCAGTGTTTTTATTTAGAGGCAACAATTTTTTTTATTAATTTTTTCTGGCACTTTTGAGTAACTTTTTAGTTGTTAACTAAGGTTCTTGATGATTTTTTTCTATAGTTGGTCCTTGGCCAAACCTCTTGGCATTAATTTTCCAGATACCATTGACTAAGTCAAATGGAAAATTGTTTTTTTTTTAATAAATTTCAAACGTCTGACCAAAATCACAACCAACAACCACCCCTGCTTTCAATACATTAAATGATTTGAAGCTTTTATCAACTGTTCTTAAAATAATCGAGTATAATCAAATCTTTTACCATGTTCCTTTAGCAACGGCTATCATTTCATTTCATTACATTAATCTGTTGCTATCATGATAAGACATTCTCGTCATTAAATTTGATTGGTAGAACGATTATTGTCGACCAGTTATATTCCTTGTAACAAATTATTGCGGGAAAACTTTCAAATGACCAGACGTCAAATTTCTTGTAGCAAATTTACCTTGTGATAATCGAGTCTCAATGGCCATAAATTGAATGTGACGTAGTGTTTTTAAAACGAGGTTATTAGTTGTTAATGACGAGAAAACCCCGTCAATCCAGCAACGGTAGATAATGCCAATGTCTAACGTTGCTGAAGGAACATGATCTTTTACCAAAATGACTTTTGTTTCCTTGTAATCATAAATTGGACGCCATATTGGAAGCGTAATCTTCCTTGTTATTTTCCAAAGATACAGAGCGAGCGATATACAACTTACCTTCGTCCAAGGATGGGCTTTAATTTGAGGGAATTTAAATTCCTGATAGTTGGGATTCATTTCCCGTATCTGTTCTCTGGTTGGTGTTCCTAGTACCTTGATAATTTCAACTAACTGATCCACGCCGCTATCACCAGGAAATATAGGTTGTCCTAATAATAGTTCAGCTAATACACACCCTGCCGACCATACATCTATAACAAACATTCAAAATAAATCCATAAAATTTTACAAATTCTTAAAAATAAAACTAACGTGTTTTATGCATCACAAATAGTGATCTGCATAGATATTAATAGTAGCTTTAGGTAGATCACTGTTAGTGACGTCATAAAACGCGTTAGTTTTAGTGGAATTGCTAGAACCACAGACGTCAGAATGGAAATTGGAATGGCGCAAATTCATGCTATCAGCCTTCAAGACTAATGACACCATCAAATATTTCTTTAGTGCAATTGCAGGAATGGATGGAAATATTCTACAGATTAAATATTTTGTCACTAATATGATCCAATGTAACCTAAGGCACTATATATTATAAACCAAACTATACATAAAAGACACCTACCTATACGACAAGAATAATCCGTGGCACCAAATATTAACTCAGGTGCTCTATAATAACGTGAACAAATGTAGGATACATTAGGTTCGGCCCGTACTAATACTTTTGCACTGAAATAATAAATCACATGTCGTTATCAAAAGCTTTGACATCACAGAAAATATCTAAAAAATAAAATCCATTTTATTTGATCAACACGAGAAAGTCTACTATTACGACAATTTGACCAAGGAAATAAGTCAATGAATTAAACACAGTTCTTACATTCTAAAAGCATGCACGTGGGGCTCCCACTTAGAGGCAAGATGGCAAGTATTTTTCGCTAATAACACTGTTCTGCTTTTAACTGAACATGAAAAATATATCCATTTTAAGATAGGTGATAGGTCTACCAATTTTAAGAAGTTTCATACCTTCCAAAATCACATAACTTAAGAACACCAGTTTCGGGATCTAATAATAAATTCTGAGGTTTAATATCACGATGGCACACTCCCTGGGAATGAATGTACGCTAAACTTCGAAATAGTTGGTACATATACATCTGAAATAACACATAAAATATTATTTTAGAATAATTACAGTGAAGAGGGAAGTTGACAGTCAGGGGCCTTATTCTCGAAAACTTAACTTACAGTAATCTGATTGGATAATAAAGTTATATTTAAAATCAATTTTAGTGATTGACCAATCAGATGACTAAAACACTAAAATTATTGTAAGTTAAGTTTTCGAGAATAAATCCCCAGGTTGCCAGTTATAAAAACATAACTCAAATGGTCGATAATAAAACAATTCACAAAGTACAGAAAAGGCTCTCAACAACAGTGATTTCTTTAATCAGAAATGGTCCTTTTTATCATGATTTTTATTCACTTAATTTCATATAACAGACCTCTTACATTAATGAATTATTAACATATTAAAGCAGCCATCCCTGCCATATATCTGTTTTTTATTGTTATTATGATTATATATTTATGTTTATACTATTTGTAAAATAACTATGTAATGTATGAACTCTAAAATGTATTTATTATGTATTATAGAGAAATAAAAGTGGAAAAAAAAAAAAAAAATAAAATAAAACAATTCACTTTATGATAATTTTTCTTTTGGACCAGAGGAAATTTTTGACTTTTTCATAGGTAACAAGCTGCATGAAATGTAACATAAAATTCTTACAAAAATTATAAGTTAAAGGGATTGTAAAGTGGTTTTCTAAACTTTGTATGTGTATAGCGGACACTGATAGCATCTATTTGCGCCATTCCAATTTCCATTCTGACGTCAGTTTTAGTGGAATTGCAAGAACCACTAACATGTTTTATGATGTCACTGACAGTGATCGACCGGAAACTACTAATGATATCTATGCAGATCAATATTAGTGACGTCATAAAACATGTTAGTATTAGTGGAATTGCAAGAACCTATTATTTTTTAGGGGAAAGGGAGTAATGCAATCGATCAAGGATAAGGCCTACTGATAAAGGGGTAACAGAAAGGAAAAAGTGAAATGCTTATTCTATGTTGATTACATGATTCTGTTAAGAGGTTTTAGTAATGAATAAGAAATTTACCTTTATAAAAAGTATTGGTATTGTATGCTTTGATTTACTGTAATGACGAGCTACTCTATAAACAGTTTCTGGTACATATTCTAATACCAGGTTGAGGTACACTTCATCTTTCTGCAAATAAAATTCTCAGTATATTACACACATGCTAGCTCTTAGAAAATGAACAGAAAATTTTACTTTTCTAACTGGTCATTACTTGGCAAATATAGCAAGTTTGACGGAAGTATCTCAGCTGCTGATGAACCGATCTCTTTCAAAATTCTCACAGATTTACTTCAACATGTCCTTGTCAGACACTGAAAATATGATAACTTGGGGACATTTTTTTTGGGACACTTAATATATTCATCAGTTTTCTTACCTGGTGTCATAAATTCACAATACAGAATCCCTGAATAATCTGATAAAGGGCAGTTTTGCCAATTTTTTCGTTGTTGATAGATTGTTTAATGATATCACATAGGTTGTTCATTTATTTGACGTCATTTTAATTTATTACACACATGCTAGCTCTTAGAAGATGAACAGAAAATTTAACTCAAGACTCAAACTTGTAAATGAGTTACAAAATGAGGGGTGAAATAAGGTCTAAGGAAACATTAATAATCTTTTAAAAGATATTTTATGGAAAAAATATCTACAGTACCATGCAATATATATTCGTACATAGAAATAGGTTGCCTTTCTCGTCTCGGGTGTATACTATGTACCCCCTTCGTTTTACACGCTTCTTAAAACTTCCTAATTATACTCCTGGACAAGTCCAACGTTTCTGATACATAGGTGATGGTTTTCCCTCTTTGTATAATTTCCAAGCGATGTGCAAGTATGTTAGTTCATAGAGCGAATGTAACCACACCGCCATTTTGTACGAATATTTATTGCACGATAATGTATTTTATGGAAAAAGTATAAATAAGCTTATGTAATTGTTTTTTGAACATTTGATGTTATTTGAACTCACCTTATCACCTGCTGAATAAAAGAAAAATCGTAATTTAACTATGTTAGGATGTTCTAACTTTCTCATTATTTGTAATTCTCGATTCTGAAAAATAAGATAAAAATAAGATTACTGTAGTTAAGATTAACACTGGATATAAACTCACATTAAGACTGTCATGGGATTTATTAGCATACATACGGTACTAAAGCAGAAGTATGCAATATTTAATTACACAGAGCTTTAGATTGCATTAATTTGGGCACATCCTCTGGCAGACATGGATGTATAGGCTACAAGAGCTCCTGGGAAGCCTAAAGTAGCATTTTTACTAATTTAGAACTCTATACATTTTTTTTTTGGAAGAAATGAAATGAAATGAATGAAGTTTTACGTCCTGCTTTTCTGCACCTATATGGGCTAATTGAGGAGGAACTACTGTTATGATCAGATAAGCCTTCAAAGATGTTGGCATCTTTTGCTCTGAAGTGCTTAAGTAGCATGTAGCAACCTCTTTTTTTCTCTAATTTGGTTTACGGTTGTAACTAGCATGTTATTTAAAGCCATTTGACCATTTCATAAATGTGAGCAAAATTTTTAACATATCTACGAAACAATCAAACTGTCCATTTAATGAATACTAAAGTTTACCTTGAATCTTTTATCTTGTAAGACCTTTTTAATAGCCACAAGTTCTTGTGTTTCGACTAGTTTTGCTTGGTAAACGACTCCAAAAGAGCCATTTCCTATCACTTTGGCATCAGTGTAACTGACTTCCTGAGGTCGGTCTTGACCTTGCTGTATACTTCCTGGAGTTGCCAGTACAGTTGTGACCTTGCTTCCATCTTTGTCTACGAGTAAAAATAGATCATGGGTTAACTATGCTGATTATGTTTTTAATAAAGATATTACGTAATAAAATAAATCACAATAATAGGTTTGCTCAATTAATGGATTTATAAAATAACCTCATACGAGAAGCTTATTGAGTTTGACAGTTTTGAGGGTTTTTTCTAGAGATTGACAAAATTAACTTTTATATTTAACAGCATCTTTGCTCCTTATTCCACTCCTATGCCATCTAATTAAAATTAGATTACATTTCGTTTTGCCTATTTTTTGAGTGTCGACTCCATGTAATCTAACCACTTATATAAGCGAGCATCTTCTGGTGACAAAAATTTCAGCCAATCAAAAACTACCTTCAAGATCGCGGGTCTATGCATTGATATACATTGTGGGAAGACGAAACAGAAAGTAAAGCGACACAGCAGTCCAAATTATGACGTAATACAAAATATTCAAATATAAACGTTGTTCTGATCGGTGGAGGGGTGGCACGTGCTCTAAATAGCTTATTCCGTCACCAGAAGATGCTCGACTTATAAAAGTGGTTAGATTACATGAAGTCGACACTCAGAAAATAACCGAAACGAAATGTAATATAATTTTAGTTAGATGCTCCTATGCCTTATCAAAAAAATCATTTGTACCATATACTGGTAATCGATGATATAAGTTATGAGCTTATATAGATGAAGATTACAGAAACATATTAATCATGCAGAAATTAAATATACACCAGTACATAACAAAATAAAGACTCCTGACACCTGATATCACTATTCAAATTTGTAAACTTAAACTTATATTCCGAGATTGGACTTTAACTACAGAGCAATAGAGAATTGTGATTTTGACTAGTGCTGGCACAATATATCGTTGTATCCATGTATCGCGATACGTCATGCCACGATAAGCGTATCGTATCGCGAGGTCGTGTATCGATACTTGACGATACCTCTCATTTCGTAAAAAGTGTAGATTTTTTTTACAATTCACTATTTTTTCTAATCCAGTTTGTTGAAATTATTTTGAAAATATTTATAAGACGTAGATATGGACCACTCCTATCAACTAAATTACCAAATTTCACATTAATAAACCTATACAAAAATAGATATCGTTACTTTGTAGATGTTTCAATTATTGTCCCTTTATCCCATATCGCGATACATATTGTATCGTGACCTTTGTATCGCGATACGTATCGTATCGTGCAGGGCTGCAACGATTCCTGAAGTGGCGATTCGATACACCATACGATACACATTCAACGATTCGATTTATTGCGATTAGAAATCGCGATTCTTGAGTTTGAAATCGGAAAAAAAAGAAAACCTTTAATCATTAACATTTTTGACATAATTTTCGTAACAAATTTATATGCTTAAGATCATCATCATTAATAACAAAGATTTAAGATGATAATAAACAAATTGATACGTAAAAAGCAATTTTCTAACATTTCGATATGACATAAATTATAAAATGCGTGAGGATTTCTTGTTCTCAGTCAATAAAAGAGTTTATTAAATGAATCAAAATCGGGGCCGATGAATCGCGATTATTTCTTTCTTACACGATGCATCGATAAGGAGGAACGAATCACGATTCATCGATTCTACGATGAATCGTTGCAGCCCTAGTATCGTGGCATGGTTGGCAATACCCAGCACTAATTATGACGGTATAACTTGGAAATTCAAAAAAGTAGAATGAAAATTTCTTTCACCAAAAGGACTAAAAGTTGCAATATGAACATATGGTAATTTCAACAAAAACTTAATATTAATCTTTTTTTTCAAAAATATAAGCTTATGTTTTATGTCAAGACAGAAAGCATCAAATTAAATATTTCCATAAGACCCTCTGCAAAATGTTTGCTCCCGTAGCCCTTACATATTTCGAAAATCAACGTCAAAATTGTCCCCCAATTTATAAGTTTTCCTTCTTGTATTGCCAGATCCATCTAAGGGACATGGACTGTCATTCACAGTTTTGATCATAGGGGCAACTTGTATTTGATATAGTTTTTATTATTATTCAATGCCCATTACTAGTAAAGATTTGAATGATATATGACAGTAGACAGTTTTAACTCAAAAGACTAAACCCATACGGTATAATCGACCTTTAGGTCTTTTCAGAAAATAAGGAACAAAAGATTTAACTGCTAATTTGAACTCTATTCAGAAAATTGTGACTGTGAAAAACAACATTGAGTATGATTCAAAAGACCATGTTTAACATGACAACAACATCAAAACGACAGACGACTAGGCTACTATCTAAAATTTGACATCATCTTAATCAGAGATCAGACTAATGTGCATGGAAAATATTGACAATGAATGGTCTACTAAAACTTAAAACAAGTAAAAATGTTGTCATAATCATCATTTATAAAGCTAAAACTACAGAATACTGGAACTAAAAAGAAAACAAAAATTTATGAGAAGGAAATGAACAACAAAAATAAATATTCAGCATACTTTTTTGCAAATTCATTTCGTTTCTATAAAAACGTTATCTTCTCAGCTACTCTGAAAAAGTCTCTCTAATATATTGTCCATAGATATCAGTTTTTTCTCAAAATTAATTTTTACCACAATCTACACAGTTGGCTTCTTTGTCAATCTGTAATCAGATTTAATGTGTAGTCATAACCAGTGAGGATTATGTGATTAACTTTTACCACACACAAGGTGTTAACGGTAATTAACAACAATCCGTTATTTATTTTTACTGTTAATAGTCTGAATAACCTCCCAATCACTTTACAGCATCGAATACACAAATGAAGGAACTATTGGGTGATTAGATTGGCGGCCATCTTTGATAACTTGGTGGATGAACAGGTCCTTGGCATGCGGACTTAAAATAAGAACTTACTGATTGTCCTCATTCCTCCAAAAGGGGCAGACGATCCAGCTTTACCTCCTTCAGCAAAAGATGTTGTCCTAGGACGACCACTCATTATAATGTTGAGTCTTAAAAACAGTTTATTTGTCCACAAAAAGGTTAAAATCTCAGATCTGTTACATTTCAGAGACTGAAACTATTCGCCTCTGATCACTTTAGATTTTACACGTTTGTGGCACAATCACCACGCCAGTTAGGCCATGGATTGAAAGAAAGATACAAGGACCTTTTCCTTAATACTTTCCACTACAAATATTTCGATTAAAAGTCCGGAAAATAAAAGAATGACAGTCAAGTAGTTACGACAATGTTTTCTCCTAATATTCGTTTCTAATGGCCGATCGCTTGTCGTATGATAAGAACTCACGGAAATTTTATCGGAAGAATCCGGTAACCAATGAAATCGTCAGAAAATTCCTCTCGGTCATTTCCGTAAAAGACCGAGAGGGCGAACTACACTGAAAGTGAAACGTCATAAATAATTGTGCTCTCAGGTTGATGACGTTTATGAGTGATTGGTCGATTTGTCAGACCTTTCACATGGCGTTTCTACATTACCCTTATTAGATCTATACATCAAAGAACATGTAAATGGACAATTTCATGAACCAACAGTCTGGATTTATTCTTCGAAAACCCCCTTTGTATTCATATAAGGATTCACACAATTTACCTTTACATCTGTGAACTTGAACGTCCCATGAAACTTTTCTTTTACTGAATTTACTCTCAGAAATTGAGAAAAAAAGTAGTCTGCCTGCCTGCTTAGCACTTTGATTTGGCTAGCAGATCTGAAAAAGGTGCTATATTTTTTTCTTTGACTTATATTCTGTCTGATGCCATTTGTCTTAGAATACCTTCGGTTGGGGTCCATGAATATTTAAGGTTTTGAAATTTTCCCTTTGAAATAAACAACTTCCCCCCAGAAATTTTCCCTTGAAAAATTGACCCATATTTTGGACTGAAAAATCCCCCCTGTAAAATATTACTCCCAAATAATTTTTTCTCAGAACTAGACTTTATTGAGTTTAATATTTAATTCATAAAAAATAATAAGCAATTAAAGGTGATTCAGAACTCTATGTGGTCAGAGAGTAGGCTAGGCCTTATCAGTAATGTATTCTGCAGTCGGAAATTGGCCATGCCATGATGAGCCATATAATTTTTTTTAAGTGTGACTTAAAGGGATTGTAAAGAGGTTTTCTAAACTGTGTATGTGTATTGGGGACACTAATAGCATCAATTTGCGCCATTCCAATTCCATTCTAACGTCTGTGGTTCCTGCAATTCCACTAAAACTAACGCGTTTTATTACGTCACTAATATTGATCTACCGGAAGCTACTATTGATATCTATGCAGATCACTATTAGTGACGTCATAAAACATGTTATTGTTAGTTTTAGTGGAATCACAGACGTCGGAATGGAAATTGGAATGGCACAAATTGATGCTATCAGTGTCCTCGATACAAATACAAAGTTTAGAAAACCTCTTTACAATCCCTTTAAGGTGATTGAGCAGTAACCAGCCAGAAATAGGCCTCTATTCTTTTTGTTTCTAAACAGTTTTTGCCTTATCTTTTGTCTTGGAACTGATTTGATCATTACAAAAATTGATTTCTGATTGATTGATTTTCATTGATATTGTACAGTGTTTTTAAAACCTAGATAGCCTTATTAGCCTAAGTTTTAATTATTGATCTTTTCATTTCAGCAGAAAAATGTCAGTGCCATTAGAATGGAAACTTAGAGATTTAAAGAAACTTAAAGTTGTATTAGAAAAGTAAGTTTTTGAAGGAAAAGAAAATTTATAAATACATGTACAGTACCGTGCAATATATATTCGTTCATAGAAATAGGTTGCCTTTTTCGTCTCGGGTGTATACTATGTACCCCCTTCGTTCTACACACTTCTTAAAACTTGTTATTGTACTCCTGGACAAGTCCAACGTTTCTGATACATAGGTGATGGTTTTCCCCCTTTGTAATAATTTCCAAGCGATGTCCAAGTATGTAAGGTCGTAGAGCGAATGTAACCAAACCGCCATTTTGTACGAATATTTATTGCACGGTACAGTATATTCATTCTGTCACCTAACCATTTCCATTTTGCTCTCTATATCGCATCACTTTGCCAATTTCCTTTATCGACCCTTTCATAATTCGCTCCAAATTTTGGGCTTGAGGGGGGCATATGGTGCCATTTATCAAATTACTATTGTTTTTACTAGTTTTGACAGTTGCTTAAGATGTTTATTTTTTTTCATTGAGAATTTTGTATGAATGATCCAATTTTCGCTATATTTAGTTTTTGCTTTATTATCTTGAAAGGATTTTAAAGAGTTTTTTGTAAAAAAAATGGTTATAGCAAATGTCCTAAAATATTTTTTTTTAAAGTTTTTGCTAAACATTTCTTTAATTACAAGAATCTCAGACATTTGACAGAAAATAATGAAAACAAAAATAACCCCAAAAATGGCTGATACCCACTTAAAAAAAAGCTCTTCCCAATCACTTAAAGAGCACATGATTTATGAAATTTTTTATTTTGATATATTGTAGGACATCTTTAGATGATACAGATGCTATACAAAAACAAATTCCAACCAAAACAAAAGAACAGGTAATTCACAATTATACAGCTTAGAAAATAAAAGAGTCAGCATTTTTGGGGGTTGATTTTGGTCTCAAATATATTTGATTAGTCTTAAGTAGTACTGGAAATGTTGGAAAATTGCATAATCCTTACAAATACATGTATACCTTAAAGGGAATGTAAAGTGGTATTCTAAACTTTGTATGTGTATCGGGGACACTGACAGCGTCAATTTGCGCCATTCCAATTTCCATTCCGACGTCTGTGGTTCTTGCACTCCCACTAAAACGAACACGTTTTATGACATCACTGACAGTGATCTACCATAAGCTACTATTGATATCTATACATAGTTTAGAAAAACACTTTACAATCGCTTTAAATAGAAAGTGAAATGTCCTTCTATATATATATTGGGTACTTTCATTAAATGCAAGTCAAATTTTTGATTTTGATTATCAATTTTTATACGCCCACATGAAATGGGGGGCGTATATTGTCGTCACCCATGTCCGTCCGTCCGTCCGTCGGTCCGTCCGTCCGTCCGTCCGTCCGTCCGTCCGTCCGTCCGTCGGTCCGTCCGTCCACAATTGCTCGTAAACACTCTACAGGTCACAATTCTTGACGGATTTTGACGAAACTTAATGGTAATGTTTATTTCCGCCCAAGGATGAACCCTATTGAAAATCAGCAAAATCGGAAAATATTTACTATGAATTATTGCCCTTGTTCTTAAAAACGCGTTCGATTTTTGGCTCGTAAACACTCTACAGGTCACAATTCTTGACGGATTTTGACGAAACTTATTGGTTATGTTTATTACCGCCCAAGGATGAACCCTATTGAAAATCAGAAAAATCGGAAAATATGTACTATGAATTATTGCCCTTGTTCTTTAAAACGCGTTCGATTTTTGGCTCGTAAACACTCTACAGGTCACAATTCTTGACGGATTTTGATGAAACTTTATGGTAATGTTTATTACCACCCAAGGATGAACCCTATTGAAAATCAGCAAAATCGGAAAATATTTACTATGAATTATTGCCCTTGTTCTTAAAAACGCATTGGATTTTTGGCTCGTAAACACTCTACAGGTCACAATTCTTGACAGATTTTGATGAAACTTAATGGTAATGTTTATTACCACCCAAGGATGAACCCTATTGAAAATCAGCAAAATCGGAAAATATTTACTATGAATTATTGCCCTTGTTCTTAAAAACGCATTGGATTTTTGGCTCGTAAACACTCTACAGGTCACAATTCTTGACGGATTTTGACGAAACTTAATGGTTATGTTTATTACCGCCCAAGGATAAACCCTATTGAAAATCAGCAAAATCGGAAAATATTTACTATGAATTATTGCCCTTGTTCTTAAATACGCGTTTGATTTTTGGTTCGTAAACACTCTACAGGTCACAATTCTTGACGAATTTGAAAAAACTCAATGGTAATGTTTATTACCACCCAAGGATGAACCCTATTGAAAATCAGCAAAATCGGAAAATATTTACTATGAATTATTGCCCTTGTTCTAAAAAACGCGTTCGATTTTTGGCTTGTAAACACTCTACAGGTCACAATTCTTGACGGATTTTGATGAAACTTGCTGATAATGTTTATTTCCACCCAAGGATGAACCCTATAGAAAATCAGAAAAATCAAAAAATATTTTCTATGAATTATTGTCCTTGCTCTTGAAAATGCGTTCGATTTTTGGCTCGTAAACACTCTACAGGTCACA
The DNA here is from genome assembly GCA_029955415.1 of Lottia scabra. NCBI lineage: Eukaryota > Metazoa > Mollusca > Gastropoda > Lottiidae > Lottia > Lottia scabra. The sequence goes on from JARJEI010000039.1 coordinate 1,543,189, forward strand.
ATTCGTAACAGATTTTGTCGAAACTTACTGATAATGTTTATAACCACTCAAGGATGAAACCTATTAAAAATCAGCAAAATTGAAAAATATTTACTATGAATTATTGCCCTTGTTCTTAAAAACGCGTTCGATTCTTGGCCACAATTCGTTACAGATTTTGACAAAACTTACTGATAATGTTTATTACCAGTCAAGGATGAACCCTATTGAAAATCAACAAAATTGAAAAATATTTACCATGAATTATTGCCCTTGTTCTTGAAAACGCGTTCGATTTTTTGCTTGTAAACACTTTACTGGTCACATTTCTTAACAGATTTTGATGAAACTTGCTGGTAATGTTTATTGGCACTCAAGGATGAACCCTATTGAAAATCAGCAAAATCAAAAAATATTTACCATGAATTATTGCCCTTGTTCTTAAAAACGCGTTTGATTTTTGGCTCGTAAACACTATACAGGTCACAATTCGTAATGGATTTTGATGAAACATACTGATAATGTTTATTACCACCCAAGGATGAACCCTATTGAAAATCAGCAAAATAAAAAAATATTTACAATGAATTATTGCTCTTGTTGATAACATGTTCAATTTTTAGCTCATAAACACTATAGGACAATACTGGACAGTTGATGTGAATGTTCTTAATCACTTTTGTTGTAACTGTCAAATATATGTGTTTAAAGTCAAAGCCAGTGGCCCAGTGGGCGTATATTACCTTGCCTGGCAAGCTATGTTGGTAATTGATAAAGATTCATAGTCAAATATTTACATTTTATTGTCACTCGCTACAGTGAACCCTTGTGAAAATTTTGCATTCATTTACCGATGAACGCAAAATTCTGGAGTGATCTCCCGTGACGTCGCTAAACAAAATCTTCCCTAACAACGTAGATTGCGGCGTATGAATACACACCATCATTATTTTAAGAATAGAAAAATGATGGATCAAAAATCGGTCTGGGTACTCTAAGAAATCGAAAAATAAGATATTTTGAACTTATTTGATATGAAATAAAGTCTCATTTTGGACAAACAATGAATATAAAAATCGTAAATGTCGACTATTTGAGTGATCTGCCTTGACGATCTCCCTTTTTGACGTCATTCGAGTTTTGACGTCATGTTAATTGACAGGAGTTATGTTGCCGATTTCGTTCCCAATTTTCTTACTATTTTAACTACATTATAGCCATTAAAGCTATAATTTTACCACTAGTATATGCTAAAAGATACCTGAAGTCTACCGAATGTAAATATAAGGATTGAATGCAGATTTTTTTGCGTTCATTGGGTGATGAACGCCGAATTTTCACGTGTTAAACCTGACATGAATGGCTTCGCCATTCATTCGATTTAACACGTGAAAATTCTGCGTTCATCACCCAATGAACGCAAAAAAATCTGCATTCAATCCTTAAATGTTCTTCTTAAATTATCTGTTACATGATTTTTTAGACAAATCAAAATCCATTATTTTGTAATCACTGTAAAAATTCTAAATGTTTACTTCAGATTCATTTGTTTTTGGCACAAGATAACACACATTTAGGTACGACTACGTAAATCAACAGACAAGAATTAGAAGATTTCTCAATTAAAATATTTCTATATATGTATTAACTTTATTATATTATGTGATTGTTTCAGATAGAAGATTTGATAGCTAAGTTACGTAATGCAGCTCCTAGAAGTAAGTATGGAATCTGTTTCTATACCTTATTAAATGGTTCGAGTTAAACTACAGTACACGGGGGGCTGTAAAGTTCATAGCCTGACTCAGAAGGAGTTATGCCACAGTGATTAAACTTTGTATCCATTAAATTCAACATTTACTGATACTAACAACATGGTTTATTTTTCAACATTGTCTCCCCTGTGGTCCACACACTTCTTCCAGCGATGTTGGGGTGCTTGGATCCCGGTGGTATAGAAGCTCTCATCCTGATCACCAAAAAGTCCTCAACAGCAGATATGACCTCATCATCAGTCCGGTACCGCTTCCCAACCAAGTGTTTTTCCATGTTCGGGTGCCAAATCTGCTGTTGAGGACTTTTTTGTTGATCAGGATGAGAGCTTCAGCCCCCCCTCGTATGTGCAGAAAAATTAAGAGTATTTGAAAAACTCTACTCTCCGACCAGTTTTGATTAGACTTGTATACACCTAAACCATACATTATTAAAAGGAAGGTCTGATTTTTTCAATCCAATTTTAAAGTTTGGAGTGTGAAATACTTAGAATGTAGTCAGAATGTAGAGGAATCGACAATAAATTCTCGTGCATTCGCAAACCTGAATTTGAAGGTTTCAAGTTCCAAATACTGTGTCCATGAAATATTGTATATTTTAATACAACAATTCTCAATTTGAAAACTGTTTTTTGTTAACTTGGTAGAATAGGATATGGTTAACACACAAAATAATTGAAATTAAAGCAGTCATTCGCTTTAAGCTACAATTTGATAATTTTTCAATAAGTTATGTTTGTAGGTATAGGATGAATTTAAAGTCAGAACTTCTATTACCGTATGAGTAAATTGCAATAAAACATAGTAAAACCCCTGTGAATATTGAACAAATTTCTATAAACCTTTACTAGTTTTATTCTAGGTCCACTTTTGACTTTATTTTATCTTTTGAATTAAAACATTTTTTATTGTAGAAATAAGATTAAATACAGAGGCACCAATAGAGGTAGGTCAATTTGACTTCTACAAAAATACTTCTTTTTCAGAAATAGCCTAAATAATGAAAGATTTATAGGGATTGGAAAGTGATTTTCTAATATTCTATATGTGTACTGGGGATACTGATAGCATCAATTTGTGCTGTTCCGATGTCTGTGGTTCTTACAATTCCACTAAAACTAACGCGTTTTATGATGTCACTGACAGTGATCTGCATAGATATCAATAGTAGCTTCCGGTAGATCACTGTCAGTGACGTCATCAAATTTTCTAAAATGGCCTTCCAAAATTTTGCAAATTTTGATGTTCAACAAGAAGCTTTGGAGCAAAAGTGATGTATAAAATTTGCAATGAGACTTAAAGTGTTGTAAATAGGTGAAATAATTTTAATTTTCAGAGTTGGCTAACTTTAGCAGCACAATTAATATTTCGAGCTGAAGACGATCATTCCGAGAACCTGTCTAGGGTAATTATTGATCTTATCATATTTTATTATGGTTTTATTATGAAAAGCCTTGACAAAGATACTGCTGTCATGAGAAAAAATGTCAGTGGTCTACAGTTTTGATTGCATTTAAGAGGAACAGTCTCTATGTTTGTTGTTGAATTGGGTCTTAAATATATATAAAGTACAAGAACTGCATGAAAATGGAATAATCATCTTACAGTCTCACAAAAATACAGGGGCCTTATTCACGAAAACTTAACTTAGATAAAATCCAGATTTTAAGAAATACAGTAATCTGATTGGATAATAAAGCTGTATTAAAAATCAATTTTAGTGATTGACCAGTCAGATGACTAGAACACTAAAATCATTGTAAGTTAAGTTTTCGAGAATAAGACCCCAGGTCGCGCTAAGCTAAAACATGACCCGTTTTAACAACTTGTTGATAATTAGGCATCATCTAAAATGTTAAATAAAAATCACTGAAATATGAAAAAGGTACACTCTGTGAAAATCTGTCATGGAAAACTTTAAATCAGTGGAATTAAAAATAAATTTTATCTGTTGGTTTGGATCTGAGCCTGTGTTGTAAATTGTAGGCCCTATGTAAAAAAAAAAATTAATAAACATTTTACTTCACTCTGCTTTTTGATCATTCATAAGAAATTCTTATGAATGATTAAATGATGTTGAAATCAAACATAACTCAATTTTAATAACGGAACACAATTTTATGGTATACTACTCCTTAGTTTTATTACACACAACGTTTCAACAATCTACATTGTCATCATCAGTTTATATGGTATACTACTACTTAGTTTTATTACACACAACGTTTCAACAATCTACATTGTCATCTTCAATTTATATGGTATACTACTACTTAGTTTTATTACACACAACGTTTCAACAATCTACATTGTCATCTTCAATTTATATCTTTTGTTACTTTTTAAAGTGATTGCCTTGATTGTGCAAAACTGTCGAAATTGGTTTGTGAATATTTTATATCTGTTATATCTGTAAAAACTGACATTAAATAAAGATTTGTATTTGTATTGTATTTGTATCTGTTATATTTGTAGGCTTTATCATTAATCGGTGAATATGAAGAGTTTAATACTGATAATGAGGAATTTAAACCTGATTATAAACTAGTATATAAATACCTGGCAGCCATTTTACAAGGCTCTGACAATCTACCTAATCTACCATCAGTAGGTATGTAGAACTTCTGGTGGCCATCTTGAAAAATGTCAGCCATCTTGGATTTTCATTCAGCAATCTGGGGCCTTATTCTCAAAAACTTAACTTACAATGATTTAAGTATTCTAGTCATCTGATTGGTCATTCACTAAAATTTATTTTAAATCTAGTTCTATTATCCAATCAGATTACTGTATTTCTTAAAATTTTATCTAAGAAAATACTCCTGAAAACTTAACTTAGATAAAATCCAGATTTTAAGAAATACAGCAATCTGATTGGATAATAAAGTCAAATTTAACATCGATTTTAGTGATTGACCAATCAGATGACTATTTTTTAAAACAATCAAATTTACTAAAAGTTAAGTTTTCGAGAATAATGCCCCTGGCAGATTTTGTGTTATACAAGTTTTTGGCTTGTATCATTATTTGCATTTCCATGTCAGACCCTCCAACCTGCATCACTGACAGGGGTAAACAGGGTATTGTTTTGTCTTGTTTAAAGCGATACTACATCTTAAAATGAAAAAAAAATTACATTTTCAAACTTTGTCAATAGGAGTATATATTCATCAAGGGACTTGCCTAGTGGCATAACTATAAAACAGATTACCTAAATAATTTGATAAATCCAGAAAACAATGTTTATATACAATAATTGAAAAACCCTTAATCAAATTTAAGGCGTTTATCAATTATAATCTGTAATTGTATGGAAAATTACATAGTTTTATGGGTTTATTTGATTCTGTTTGTATACTTTTGACACTGTTGATGAATATATACTCCTATTGACTAAGTTTGAAAATGTATTTTTTTTTTTTATTCTAAGACGTAGTATCGCTTTAAGTATTTTAATTGAATATTATTTATTTCAGAGTGTGCAATAGTGTTAGATTTGATGCATAGTTTAGCAGACGTGTTAAAAATGAAATCAACTAGTGTACAACAGAGAATATTACAATGGAAGTATAGGTTATTAACTTGTAAAGCAGATATTAATCAAAAACCTGTATTAACGGAATTACATAAAAAAGCTTTGAATAACGGTAGGTGTTGAAATTAATTATGTTTAAAATATTTAGTTGTACGGTATTTTAGTTGTACTGGATTTCTAAAGATAGTGGACCACGGCCATATACGCCTAACGAAAAAGCCTTAAATTAAATAAGGAGTAAACTAAACTTTCTCAAACCTTTCGATTTAGGTTCAATAACATCCATTTTAAGTTTCATTAAAATTGGTTGAAAACTAAGAAATTAATTGAATATTTAAGATTTGGGGCAAGGGCAATAACTCTGCTTGTAACAATTCGAACTTGATCTTCGTTTTAGGAATATGTACACACATATCAAATTTCATTTGATTCCGTCAAAAACTTTAGTTTTTAGAGCGTTTACGAGCAAATGTTGACAGACGGACGAACCGACAAAAAGTGGTACCACTATCACTCTTGAAGTCCATTTTTTTTTCCATGCTCAGATAATACAAAATACCTATACCTCAGTTTCTGCCCCAAGAAAATGTCCAAATATCCCCAGTCTGGGACATGTCCCCTAAGTTGAATTTGGTCAGGGGCCTTACTCTCGAAAACTTAACTTACAATGATTTTAGTGCTCGGGTCTTCTGATTGTTCAATCACTAAAATTGATTAATCAAATTGCTGTATTTCTTAAAATCTGGATTTTATCTAAATTAAGTTTTCGAGAATAAGGCCCCTGGTTTATGCATTATCACGTGCTGTGTATGTGGCATGTGTCAAAATATTGCAGAAAGGACTTAACTCTAGTTATGACATCGCATATCTTATCTATCGAGAAAACTTTTCAACTGCACAATTTTATCAGCAAAGGAAATGTGTGGATAAATGCAGTTCCACTCTACCTCACCTTCATGTTCCTTCAGCAACGTTAGACATTGGAATTATCTACCGTTGCTGGATTGATGGGGTTTTCTCGTCATTATCAACTAATAACCTCGTTTAAAAAACACTATACGTCACATTCAATTTATGACCGTTGAGACTCGATTATCACAAGGTAAATTTGCTACAAGAAATTTGACGTCTGGTCATTCGAAAGTTTTCCCGCAATAATTTGTTACAAGAAATATAACTGGTCGAACAATAATCTTTCGACCAATCAAAATTAATGACGAGAAAGTCTTATCATGATAGCAACAGATTAATGTAATGAAATAAACATGCCTCACCTTATGCCTAACAATAATAAAAATTTGTTTTTTATTGTAGATTTTTCCGATTTATTGAAACCTGAAACAAAGAAAGACAGAGCAGGTCAGAAACGAAAGAGAGAAGGGGCTGGACAATCTACTTCCAGTACTCAGGCCGATCTTGATGATGATGAAGGGGTTATTAGAGATTTGGACGATGAAAAACACAAGTCTGAAGACAATTCTGCTTCTTCTCAAACAAAAGACATTCCTTTCAAGAAACCCAAATTCTTGACTCTTAACCCATTGTGTATTCCTGTACCATTACTAAAATTAAAGGACCTAACTCAATCTGAAAAAGGATGAAGATCTGAAAACGATATTTTTAAGAAAATTAGATTTAGTGGGAAAGCGGACATCAATCATAGCTACACATCATAAAAACATTTTATTCTAGTCTGTAGTATTTTTCATGCAGGTCGGAGAGGCTGACATGGAAAAAGTGTCTTGGTCGTTCGGATGGGACAATTAACCAAGGTCCCGTGTGCTATTGGCTGTGCACGTTAAAGATCCCTCGACAGTTGGAAATCGAAAAATAAGAGCAGGCTAATGCCGCTGTCCTGGCAAAATTTCTCTCATAGCACATTGCATGGCGTTTGCCCGTCCTCAATTAGCCCATATAGGTGCATAAAGCAGGACGTAAAACTCCATTCATTTTTTTGTAGTATTTTTCAACAGATTTCTGAAGAATAAGCGTTTTCTGTAAATTACAATGTTTATATCCAGCAGTGGTTTACTTTCGATTTGCTTAATTAAAAAATTTTATGGTTATCATATTTGTATATTGAATGTTTGTGAAGACAATAATTATTGGTAAGGCTTTCATGTGACATATTGGAAAGTTTTCAACAAGATTTCTGGTATAAGGTAAAGAAGATAAATTTTGGTGATTTAACATTTTTGAGTCCAGACCTAATATTTGAAAGCAGTGCCAATGATGTTAACCTGACATAGGTCATCGAATAGTGTGTAGTTGCTTGTTGGCTTGGACAAAAACCTAGAAAGCCTAATGTTGTCCTGTCAAAATCACCTTTATTGCACTCTGCATTGTGTTACCCGTCTTTATTAGTTCATTGAATTCATTGCACCATTCTGGTATCTGTAATTTCAGAAAATCTGTCATAGGATCCCTTTTTATACGCCCTCATCTCTCTATGAGGACGTATATTGTCGGCACCCCTGTCCGTCCGTCGGTGCGTCAGGCAACATTTGCTTGTAAACGCTCTAAAAACTGAGTTCTTGATGGAATCAACTGAAATTTGGAATGTGTATACATATTCATAAAACAAATATTTTGAGCTATTTTCGATCATTAGAAGCAGAGTTATTGCCCTTTCCCCAAAGTCTTGAATGCTATTACTCTCCTAGTTTTCAATCGATTTTGTTGAAACTTAAAATGGATGGTTTGAGAAAGTTTAGTTTACTTCTGATTAAATTTAAGGCTTTTTCGTTCGGCGCATATGGCTGTTTTTTTTTATTCTGTTAATATCTGATAAAATGCCTTATAAGGGAACTCAAAATGGTGGAAATAGAAGCTATATGCATGTATGAACTATCAATATAGCAGAAACCCCCAATACTGCTTATAATTCTGCCCTCTGGAGCATTCAGTTTACCTACAGCACTGGAAGTCTACATACCGTTCGTTAATAAAACTTTCAGGATATCCAGTGGTTAAAACAATTTATTTCTTTATTCAATACATCATGATACAAACAAACAACCTTTTGACATTGTAGTGTAAATAAAATAATGTCCAATACCACTATTAGCTTTATGGACTTTTCAAGTAACGAAAAATGTTCTAGAAATATTGTCCAGTGAAAAATTGCTGGGTAAGGCCATAACATTTGAAAAAAAAAATGAACTTCCAACTTATCCCTGAACTTACTATTCTTAAATCAAGAAATTGGTTGCCAGGAACATTCAGAACTGACAAATTTGCATGGATTTTTCTGTGGTTAAGAATGATCTAAACTATATAGTTCTAATTCCCACATAGTTGAACTAAAGCTAAGATTTCATAATATATGCGTCAAATGGATCTGTCATCCGTTAGAAATAGAAATGGTTGGTTTTAGAGGGTATGATTCCATATATGCGGAAGCGGTATCTGTCAAATGGTCTCCGCTTTGCGTCAAAAACTTACCAATTCGATTTTCAACGCATGACACGTATATGGAATCTTAGCTTTAGAATATGTATTCAGTTTTAAGGTTCTTGTTAGAAAATGCTATCACATCAAATGGCCTTATTTTATTTGTTGGGAGGAATAATATATACTTTCAAAACTTTTTGACTAGGATTACATAACAGTAGGCGTTTTTGTCGCACGATTCGATTTGGTAGATTAGCTATTTTGCGCATTTGTGAGCCAGTTCGAGGCTAATTGGTGCATTTGTGAGACCGTTTACCTAAACTGATTAGGCTAATCGACCTAACCGTCCCAAGAGGTGGTTAGGCAATTCGATTAGGTGTTATAAGATGGCGGAATGTGCCAGTTCGTAATACTATTGGCTGATATATCAATGACGTCATATATAACATACACATGACCTTCTTTTGTTGACAGTCAAGGCTGCCTAATCGCCGGTATATTTGTGGACCACAGCAAATTACACCAAATCGTACTAGCAAACCGAAACCAAATTGAATCGTCCCACAAAAACGCCTAGTATAGTATACATGGTGGACAAAAATAACCAGTAATAGCCTGGAAATGTCATGAAAATGTAAAACAAGAGCCATAAGCTGCCATTAGTATGGAAGGGCTAAATTGTAATCAGACATGGCCTAATTTATGTCCCAATAAAGATATTATTATTATTAGGCTATAACAGTGTTTTTTTTTGTATGTGTATCTGGGACACTGATAGCATCAATTTGCGCCATTCCAATTTCCATTCCGACATCTGTGGTTCTTGCAATTGCAATAAAACTAACGCGTTTTATGACGTCACTGACAGTGATTTGCAAAGATGTCAATAGTAGCTTCTAGTAGATCACTGTCAGTGACGTCATAAAATGCGTTAGTTTTAGCAGAATTGCAAGAACCACAGACGTCAGAATGGAAATTGGAATGGTGCAAATTGATGCTATCAGTGTCCCCGATACACATACAAAGTTTAGAAATACGTTTTACAATCCCTTTAACTAAACTATGCTTACTCAACAACACGAGTCACATCACAAGTTCTTACTTTATCTTGTCCAAAAAAAAACCCGACAAATACAGTCCTGTAGCATATTTTCATACAGTAGCCTACATAATATTCTAAATATTCATATTTTCATACAGTACATAATATTCTAAATATAGTATAGGCTATGAGTTTAAATATGTGGTTCACAGAGTATAATGAATATATAACATATCCCAATACCCAATATAAATAGAAATAGACTATTAAATAATTTCATAAATAGTTGTGATGCCGGGGAATCTTATATCAAGGCACTTAAACCAAAAATATTTTCCAGAGAAGTTATAAATTAGCACTTACATTTAGTACTACAGGGTTTCTCAAGAAGGCTAAATGATAAGACCAGGGGCCTTATTCTCAAAACTTAACTTACAATGATTTTAGAGTTCCAGTTATCTGATTGATCAATCACTAAAATTGATTTTAATTATAGCTTTATTATCCAATCAGAATACTGTATTTCTTAAAATCTAGATTTTATCTTAGTTAAGTTTTTGAGAATAAGGCCCCAGAATTTAACACTTTAGTTTATAGTGCCACTGGGTCTAGTTCTGACCCATGTTAATCAAATTCAGTGACATCACTTATATTTGCACTTTTGCCAGCTGAGAAAGCGGGGCATTCTCTTTTGAGGAGTCCAATATTATACAACTGTGGCTCTCGATTTTTATACCTTGGAAAGGAAAGTTTCACACTAAGTTATCGGTGCACTTTCATTCTCGACCTGTGCTTTCGTGATTTCAATTTCATATTGTTTAACAACCACTTTCACTAACCCTGAGATATACTTTAATATACAGTACCGTGCAATATATATTCGTACATAAAAATGGGTTGCCTTTCTCGTCTCGGTTGTATACTATGTACCCCCTTTGTTCTACAGTCTACATGCTTCTTAAAACTTGTTAATTGTGATAAGTCCAACGTTTCTGATACATAGGTGATGGTTTTCCCCCTTTGTAATAATTTCCAAGTGATGTGCAAGTATGTAGGGTCGTAGAGCGAATGTAACCACATCGCCATTTTGTACGAATATTTATTGCATGGTACTGTATACGTATTAAAGAGGTTATGATTTGCATAGTGTTTTATAAATAGCTTATGAGTCTTTTAACCGAGAAGAACTCTTCTCATTCTTTCCTTAGCACTATCTTCACTGTCTTCACTTTCACTATCACTAACAGCAGCGTTCACTGTGGTACAACTAGGTGAACATAAATACTGTAGTAATGGTAGTTTGTATTTACCACAGAAATCTACAAACTTTACTTGTTCAACATGTGATGAGAAATAAACACCTGAAAAACATCAAACAATTTATAATTACATAGTAAACTTCACATTCATCACAAAAATAAAATGCCGTAGTTCTTATTCTAAAATGAATTTTGCTAATGAATATTAAAGGGATTGTAAAGAGGTTTTCTAAACTTTGTATGTGTATCTGGGACACTGATAGCATCAATTTGCGCCATTCCAATTTCCATTCCGACATCTGTGGTTATTGTTTGTTTTAATCAGATCTCTGCCCTCTCCAGCGCTGGGATTTTGTGACGCGAACAATTGGTGCATTCCGAAGTGCCATAGTCTCGTTTTTTCAAGTACTGTACCGAACTCGGTTGAAACACGTTTTTTTATTGGCTGTTCCATATGACGTCATTGATATCTGATTTGTTAAAACAAAGGTCATTAAGGCTAGGTCAAAGTTAACGTTTGTTATCGCGTTTGGTTCTCAGACCCTAATGTAGTGGTTAAAAAAACGGATTTAAAAAAACGAACGAACGAAATTAGGGTCTGATTACTGGAATACTGATTTACATTATTTTAAGATGTACATACCTTTGCATTTAGGGTTAACACAATGTTTTGCTGAATCTAAATATTGCATCAAATTTGACGGCAGTTCTTGTTTGGAGTACGGAACATCCTCAACTTTAATACAGCGGCCAGATAGTTCTAATAAGGTAGGTGGGTTGTAGACTAGATCTTGTACAAATTTAACGACTAGAGGATTGTTTCGTAGACTAAGTTCCACTATATTGAGTGACACCAATGCTGTGGGTAGGGTTGAAATTTGATTGTTATGTAAACTAAGGGAGCGTAAACTTTGTAGATGTATCAGTGTTGGTGGAAGACTCTGAATTTGGTTGTCACATAGAACTAATGCCGTCAATTTCTGAAGGTAGCCGATTTCAGCAGGAATTTCAATCAAACAGTTTCCTCCCAAATATAAAATTTCTAATCTGAAAAATAAAATTTTACATTAAAAAACATGCAGATACTGTAAGCTTAGACCATTTGTTTATTTTTGACACCATTTGTTGTTATTAGGCGTTTCAATTAGAATGACAGTCTAATTAAAATCAGACTCTAATTTCGTTTCGTTCGGTTTTTTAAATCCGGTTTTACAACACTACATTAGGGTCTGAGAACCATGTGCGATAGAAAGTATCCTCATTAACTCTGGTTTTAACCAATCAGATCTTTGCCCTCTCCCTGGGATTTTGTTCGCGAACAATAGGTGCATTCTAGGATTCCTAAGTGCTGTAGACTAGTTTATCAGGTCATTTTTATCAAGGTAAGGTCAGAGTGCACGTAGATACTTTCTATCCCACGTGTTCCTCAGACCCTAATGTAGGGGTTAAAAAACAGGATTTAAAAAACCGAACAAAACGAAATTAGGGTCTGATTTTAATTAGACTGTTAGAATGAATGTATACATACAGTATTGTCTATTTTTGCCATATCATTGTTTACTATGAACCTGAAGTTGTGCAATAACAATAAACAGTCTGTGCCCTAATTAAAAATTTGCTATGTCATTGACAGTCATATCATTAAAACTAGGTCATGTCTTTTGACTCAAATAAATATATTTGTAATAAATTGTCCAATTTTACAAACATTAAAAATATTTGCCAGTAATATTCACATTCACAGACATCTGCATAAATTGGATAGGCTAATTAAAGGGATTGTAAAGAATTTTTCTAAACTTTGTATGTGTATCGGGGACACTGATAGCATCAATTTGTGCCATTCCAATTACCATTCCTCCATCTGTGGTTCTTGCAGTTCCACTAAAACTAACGCGTAGATATCAATAGTAGCTTCCGGTAGATCACTGTCAGTGTTGACATTTGAAATAATCATTTAATCTATTCTTTTAGCAATAAAAATTGTATTTCTTTCCGTGGAAGATGAAGATGGTAGAATTTGAGGATATTATGTCAGACTTGTACATCCATACTGCTGTTAGCAATTTAAGGTTCATACAGATCTTCTGAGCAAATTTTCCCTGACTTTTCCAGATAACATTTCATCATTTTCCAAGACCAATTTTATAGAAATCATGGACAGAAGGGGTAACTTGAGACTAGTCTGGATCATGATTTTTTTATTAATTTGATATTGCAAAAATAAGAGAACAGTATGAAATATCATTTTTCCAGGTTATTTTGACAATTTTCCAAAATCATCATGATTTTGCCTGATATTCCATGTCTGGAAAAACTTTTTTTTAAAATTCCCTGATTTTCCAGGTTTTCCATGACCTGTGCGAACACTGTGTTAGTGTTGGCGGTACCGATACTTACTTTGTCAAATCTTTTATACAGCCTCCAATATGTGACATCTTATTTCCACCCATATACAAACAACGCAAACTAGGTAGTTCTGTTATTTGTGGAGGCATGTCTGTGAAGTTATTGCCACCCAGATGTAACACTTCCAAAGATCGCAGAAGTCCAAAATCTTTGGGAAGACTATCTGTATCAAAACAATTATTTCTGGCTATGAAAGTTTTTAAGTTATGTAATTTCACAAGTTCTGAACTGAAGTGGGTCATGTTGTTGGCACTTATGTCAAGTGTTACTAAATTTTTGAAACTAGAAATCGTATCAGGTAGTGACAATATTTCATTATGATCCAGCTGTAAGGCTCTCAGTTCATTTGACCGTAACAACAGAAAATCTGGTAACATTTCAAGGTCCGAATATGACAAATCCTCGGCATTTTCGCCATTGAATTCACTATCCGAGGAAGAGGTGTCACTCTCTGAAACTCGTCGTAGGGCTTCCATACGAGAAGTTTTCAACAAAGCCTCTGCCATTTTGGTAGTTTAATTCACAAGCCGAAAACAGCACTTTCATCTAAGCTCTTGACTTTTGGTCTGTTGGTCCTCACCCTCAAACATTCGTCTGGCCTTTCCCAAACTTACAGTTCATTGCTTTCTGACCAACATTCTTATTTTATCGGTCAAGGACGAATATTGCAATTGTTTAGTCTCGATTATCACACATAATAAAATACCGTTATCCTAAGGACACTGGACAATCAAGATTAATAGCACTAGTCTCGATTATCATACATAATAAAATAGCGCTACACTATAAATACTGGATAATCAAGATTAATATCACGTGCTGAGACAGTGACAGTATTTTTCATTCATTGTCAGAAAACAGACGATCACGAGAGTGACAGTAGGCCTTCTAAATCACTGGTCAAAAGTCATCTATGGCCTAAACGTACTAAGACGATGAATAACCATTCAATAAGGAATTTGTCAATAGGCCTATAATAACACATACCTATGTCAGTGACACCGACAGTGATGTCAGTCATGACATTAATGACAATTGTTTTTTTGTCATGTCACAAAAATTCAAAATATGATTGGTAAATGTGCATACCATTGCCTTCGGACTTGATAATGAGATATATAGACCTATATTCCAATCAACGATCTAGGACTAAAAGTACAATTAAAATTAAAGGGAGAAAACTACAGCCAATAATTATAACAATCAGACTACAACCGTTTTCTCCTATCCATACCAGAGCCGTCTATACAGATAATATCATATTCATAAAAACCTCTTGTGACGTCATCCCATTGTTATGGCAGGTCTTTCTTTTCACTAATATCCCTCAACCCAGGGACATTCGAGAGAATATCCCTCAACCCAGGGATATTCGAGATAATATCCCCCGTGGACAGGTACATTAGAGATAATATCCCCTCTACCAAAGTACATTCGAGAGAATATACTTTAATCTAACACCAATACATTTGAGCAATCAACTCTACGTCTTAAAGATTTTTTTTCTTTCAAACTTAATATTGAAGTTTCAAAATCAAGCTGATGAATCGTAACTAGTCACTACCCAGTGACAAAGTATGCAATCTTATCAGACAATATCAAGTCACAACCCAGTGATCTGTAAGGTTTCTTGCTTCCTATGATACAATAAAGGTTGATACAACAATATATACCCCTCACATTTCTTGTAATGTTTTTTACTGGTCATCTTATTTTTTAAAAACGGTTTTAAAAATTTAAAAACTAGATTTTTAGAGCGTAATTAATTTTCGAGGGATTTATATCTTTCAATACTACATTTTAGAATTTTTTAATGTAAAATTAGATATTTAATATTAAAAACTAAATATTTCTGAAAATTCGGGAACATTTTTTCACACGACGTGGATTACCTCCCATGTGATGTTAAATGTATTGATTGATTTTTCAACATATTTACCAATTATTGAATTAGGAATCGGTTTTTATGTCGGATAATGCATGGTTTCTATCGGGATTAGTTGACATAATGCCCTTGGGCTCGGAAAAGCCCTCGGGCCTTCGGCCCTCGTGCTTTCCCGAACCCGCGGGCATTATGTCAACTAATCCCTCGAAACCATGCATTATCCTACACATATGACACCAGACAAGCTGCCCAATGAATATAAAATCTCATTCAACAAATTTGTAAACTTAAAGTTTTTGTTCATTTTTCCTTTTTCTACGCCCTCATCTCTCTATGTGGACGTATATTGTCGGCAACCCTGTCCGTCAACATATGCTCGTAAACGCTCTAAAAACTAGAGTTCTTGATGGAATCAAATAAAATTTGGTATGTGTATACATAGTCATAAAACGAAGATCAAGTTCGAATTTGAGCTTTTTTTGATTATTAGAAGCAAAGTTATTGCCCCAAATTCTTGAATATGCTATTACTATCTTAGTTTTAAACCAATTTTGATGAAACCTAAAATGGATGTTATTGGACCTAAATCGAAAAGTTTGAAAATTTAGTTTACTCCTGATTAAATTTAAGGCTTTTTTGTTGGGCGTATATGGCTGTGGTCCACTATCTTTATATAATTTCATGGATCTTTCGGATTATGTTTGTACAGTTTAATTGTGACCCCAAGAAAATCTAATGATGAATAGGCCTACATTAACCCTTATATTATATGATTATGTTCTAAAAAAAAATCCCAAAGACTAACATCCAAAATAACAAAATATGTGTAATAACTTATAATGTTATGAATCTATTGGATAATATTTGATACTTATGACACCAGGTAAGTCCATTGATGAATATTAACTCTTATTAGCCAAGTTGACAATTTAATTCTATGCTTATATTGTATCCCATAAAGATTTCTATCCAAAATAACAAAACACAAAATATGTGTAAAAGTATTGTTTTCAAATTTAAATTTTATACAACAAATTATCTTAAGAAATAAGAGTATTTATGGATATAGACTTCTATTTATTATTAAACACAACGTTTCATTACACATACAGGTAACGTTATCAAGTGATTATTAGCTGGAATATATAGTTTGCTGATCTGTATGTTTAATAATCACTTGATAACGTTACCTGTATGTGTAATAAAACGTTGTGTTCAATAATAAATAGAAGTCTATATCCATAAAAACTGTTATTTCTTAATGTGCTGTGTTACTTCTAAATGTCTTACAAGGATAACAAATTATCTGCGGTAGTCTCTATCTCTACTTCTTCTGCGTTCATTTCTATATTTATCATTACGTTCATATTCTTTAGATCTATGTCTTGGAGATTGTGAACGTTGTCTTTTATGTTTTGTATCTCTATCCATAGATCTGGAACGATGCCTTTCTTTTTCTTTATGCTTGGATTTCTTTTTATGCTTTTTCTGCTCACTTTCAGAATCTGAATCACTTTCTTTTCTTTTATGTTTTTTAGACTTTTTTGAATGTTTGTGTTTTTTACTCTCATCATCATCATTTTCAAACACTAAATCATATCCATGAGTTTTTCGCGATTGATCTTTAATGGAATATCTAGATCTAAAGTCCTCCTTAGATTTATTCAAGTCACCTAATTTTCCTGATTTTCTTAGTTTCGATACAGACTGACTGAAATCTACATGAATTCTGCGATCATCAATGAGTACATTGTCCATTTTAAAATAAGCGTTCTCACATGAACTCGTGTCTGCAAACTCAATAAACGCATACTGTAATGATTCTTCTGTTTTCTGATCTTTTATAACCTCACAACTGATTATTTTACCAAATCGGGAAAAAATCATTTCTAAATCCTCAGCTGAAAAGAATGGAAAAAAACTATTATTCATGAAAGATATTGGAAAGAGATTTCCTAAACCATTTATATGTGACATTGTTAGCATCATTCCAATTTTCAGCATAACATAATGTGTTTTTTGTAATACCACTTAAACTAAGCATTTCAAAACATCAGGCCCCCGTTTCACTAACGTACGTAAGTATAAATATTTACGTAAGTATAAATGTAGGTTGAAATTGCGTTTCACTAAAAGGCGTAAATATGTTGCCTAAATCCTACGCCAACTAAAAGCAGGCGTAAGTATGTTTTCATGCGACTCATCGTTTGATTTAGCGTTAGAAAATAACTTGGCCTACCGACAATGTTTTAGTAGAATTCAATCAACGGTATTTAGCCATCAAACCCAAGTTTTAGACACCTACGCTGATAAAAAAAATGATCTACCGAATCATAATAAGCTTATTTGAATACAAAATGTTTTATTCACATTTAAATCAACAAATCAAGATCATAAAACATAATAATAGCCTAGTTTTAACAATCCTTTTCACAAGGCCCATAACTCTCGAATCCCTCTCTTGCCAGAGTGACTTTCAATCATAGATGTAGTGTTGCCAGACTAAATAATAATAAAGGATAAAACCACAGATTCTCCAGACAGGACAGGTAAACGAGGTGGAAGAATCCATTGCAGATATTGCTTATCATTTTAAAGTCAAAATAGATAAAGCTAAGTTTTATAGATTGAACTAGGCCTAGAAGTTAGTAGAGGTCTTTATTTATTAGTTAAAAAAGATTAGTTTGATAAATTTTATTACATATTATTTACATTTTTTCTTACTGAACTAATGTTAATGTGTTTTGTTTTTATTACTCAATAAAAATATAATTTTTTTCAAAACTACCGCGCACTCATGCAATTTTACAGCCATCCTGTGACCTGAATACGACCATACACGCAATAGCCACAGGGTCATTGGGTAAAGGTTTGTGTCCACATTCGCGTTTTACGTCTCGTAATACGCGTCAAAAAACGCGTCGGAATACACCTAAAAATTACGCTGCGTAATACGCTTTGTTGTACTATGTCCACATAAACGGAATTGGAGGCATAATTTTTAAAGGGGGATGTATTATCACATCTGACAGTGACATTTAAGTCTTAACACTTCATATTTAAAATAAACGAAAAAATAAGTCAAGAAAAACTTGCCATAAAACACTGAAGATTTCTAAACATGACTGATGTTAGGCCAATGATGCCGCTGATATGCCCACTTGTCAGTTTTGAAGCAATTACACTGGCTCACATCAATAAATGGGACGCGTATTACGCCAAGACGCTCGAAATCCCTTGAGAGGTTATGAGCGTATTACGCTTCATCGGCAAAGCGGGGCGTGTTTTACAGAACGCCTATGTGGACAAGGTAGGCCTACCATTGAAATTCTCTATACGGTTTCTTGGCGTTTTCACGACGCGTATTACGCGAATGTAGGCCGTAACAGTTTATTGCTTAATAAATAACTTTTCAACCACCAACCACGCGTCTTGTATCGTTTAACTTGTTACCCGAGGGTTGAATTTTGGCTCTAATTGTTTTTGGTGTTCAGATAGGCCTACTGTTTAAACAAGTGCAGATATTTAGTCATTTTTTCAAGATTTTCTCGCAACAGTTACTACAGAACAAAAGTTTCTCGATATACGTCATCATTAATTGATTTGACGTCACGTATTTTTATACTTACGCCAAATATTTTACCTAAGTATTTTTTTTTACTTACGCATGCTTTAGTGAAACGGCCGTAAGTAAATACTTACGTTAAGCGTAAGTATAAAACTTACGTAAATACTTACGTACGTTAGTGAAACGGGGGCCAGAATCGTTTTATAAAAATATTTAAAGGGCTGTGCAAAAGTAACATCATAAAACATTTATTTTTGGCAATGACTAATTTATTTGAATTTAGATTCAGTTTTGTTTTTATGTTTGATGATATCCAAGCAAATGACACATTAAATTTTTGATAAACATGTTGATTTTATTTGATTGTAGAAGAACCTTATATTTAAGTTTGATTTTTAAAAGTGACCCAGTTAAAGCGATACTACGTCTTAGAATGAACAAAAAAAGTAAGTTCTCAAACTTGGTCAATAAAAGTATATATTCATCAACAGTGTCCAAAGTATACAAACAGAATCAAATAAACCTATAAAACTATTACAGATTATTATTGATAAATGCCTTAAATTGGATTAAGACATTTTTCAATTATAGTTTTCTAGATTTATCAGATTATTTAGGTAATCTGTTTTATAGTTATGCCACTAGGTTTGTCCCCTGATGAATCTATACTCCTATTGACCAAGTTTGAAAATTTAATTTTTTTGTTCATTCTAAGACGTAGTATCACTTTAACAAGTACAGTTAACAGGGTTCATACAGATCATCTGAGAAAATTTTCCTGACATTTCCATGACTTTCCAGACAGTATCTAGTCATTTTCCATGACAAATTTAATAAAAATCATGAACGGAAGGGGTAACTTGAGACTATTCTGGATCATGATTTTTTTTTATGGAAAAGCTTTTTTAAAATTCCCTGATTTTCCAGGTTTTCCAAGACCTGTACGAACCCTGACAGTAATAGTAAAATTATCCATACCCGTGGTGACTGGATTCAATTTACAAACAAATAGAACATTATCATCTGGATTTACATCAGCTCCCGGTAAATCTCCCACCATTTCTAATATCTGAGCATTAGCTTTAGCTTCTCTCTGTTCTACCATTTCACGAATTTCATCTTCTGTTTTACCTTTCGTGTCATCAATTTCTTCATCAGCACCTGAAATTTAAAGGAAGTTGTTAAGGTGTGAGACCGGACCGTATCACTCGTGGTATTGGGCCTAATTCTGACCCATGTAAAATAAAAAGTTTATTATTATTATTATTATTGGTTGCATCCATACAATAAGTCATGGTGAAAAAATAGTCCAAAATATGATGAGGCATAAAGAATAGCCAATTCCATTATAGATAATTTGTCATTTCCAACTATCATGAGTGTACTTGGCAAAATGGTAGTTTTCTGTCAAATTACCCCAAAGTTCAACTTATATTTCTTCAATGCTAAAATGGGTATAAGAATACTACAAATTATTTATTTCGATTATCAATTATCAAATTTCATAATCAATTAAAATTCATACTCAAATTTTCTATAATATTATCTGCTACACGCTTATCAGAGAAGTCATATCAAGTGATATTGATAAATAACAAACATTCAGGTACAAAAATGTACACGAACATATGAAGATTAGAAGATTTTCCAATTAAATTTTTTCGATTATTGATTGGTAACCTGCCTTCAATAATCAATCTCAATTTGGTAATCGATACCCAGCCCTATTTCCATACCTACCTATTCTATCACTCTTTAACATTTCTTCTGTAGGTTCTGGAGATCTTGGTGGTATAACTAAATCTGGTGGGTCATCGTAAGGGTCATCAAGAATAATAGTATGGTATATTCGAATATCTCTATAGGGTCTGTGTTCAGTATCGCAATAGGCTTCATTTAATTTCTTCAAGACATCAAAGCCTTCAGCGACCTCTCCAAATACTGTATGTACATTGTCCAGATAGTCCAAATTGTCATCAAGGGTAATGAAGAACTGGGAACCATGCATACCATCACCATTATTTACCATTGAAACTAATCCTTGTTTCTTGTGCTTTATTCTTGGATTTGTTTCCATTTCAAAATACCTTGCTTGTTCCCCATAAATAAGTGAAAATACAGACGAGCCTCCCTTACCAGTCGCTGTCGGATCACCAGTTTGAGCAACCAAATTACTTTGCACGGAGTGAAACAAACAAAAATTGTAGTACTTGACTTTGCATAGTTTCAGAAAATTTTGACAACATCGGGGCCTTTTATCAGTAAACAGGTCGATGGTTATGGACCCAAGAGATGTTTCTACTAAAACAGACATAATTTTCCGATTGATTATGTTAAACTAATGAGTAAAACTAAGACGTTCATTTGTAAGGAACTCAAAACGTGAATTTAGTGAGTTAGTCGTCCATTACCGGAAGTTAAATTTTAGAGTCGCTTATGTCATTTAAAAAAATATATGAGCAATTTCATTTCCATTTACTTGGCCTATCTGAATGATATTCTGATTTCGTGTGTTATTCTTTTTGGATTTGGAAATTTTACACAAGTAGAAATATTTGTATTAGCCTATTTACTGACGAATATTTAGATTTGTAACTGCCCTGTTCGTGACCTTAAATGATGTCAGCGACATTGTCTTTACAGCAATGGCAGACGATGAAAATCATGTGGTTGGCAAAGACACCTTGTCTGGAAAAAAAGATGAAAGCACGAGCAATATCACCGATATTAAGACAGAAACACAAGATCCCGAACTAGACGATCTTTTAGACAGTGAGTTCAAATAGTGTCTCATTGATCAAGATTTATGTAGCCTGGTTTTATTGGGTTATAGTCAATTGGACCCTATTTGTTAATGGTCCCAATCCAAAATGGCCCTAAAAGTCAAAATGGTCCTAAAAACCAAAGTCAAAATGACCCTGTTTTTGGTCAAAATGGTCTTAAAAATTGCTCTTTGACTTCAACTAAATCATTGTCCAAAATGACCCCTGAAAAAAGTCAAAATGGGCCTGTTAATTTTTTTTTATTAGTAATTAGTCCATTGATAATTGTAGCTTACGTTGTGATACCAACTTATGAAATAAAAGAGGAAATAAGAATAAGAACATGTATATGCCAAAATGAAAAATATACATAGGAATTGTAGGACATCAATATTTGCAATGTCTTAAATTTTCTGTAACACCTAAAACAAAAGAGATCAATCAAGGTTTTTATTAAGTGTTTAAATTGATAAAATTGAAAAACAAAGTGCTCAATTAATTGAGCTAATAAAAAAAGGTTTTTAATTGAAATTAATTAAAAGATTAGCAATATATACTTCTCATAGTCATCTGTTGTCCTTCTTGACATGAGATCAAAGCAATATAATCCATGTAAGATATTCTTAAATTATAAAGTAAAGACGTCAATAACGTTTCTTTACATTTAATTGTACTTCATTATGCAATTGGTATTTGATTACTTTTATGAGTTTAAGGTTTTTAAAAGAATAATGTCATGCTATGTGTTCACATACCTGTTTTTAAAATGCTTACTAATAGATTACTTAGTCTCTACCTAGTGTTTTGTGGTAGAGTAATAATGAATGTGATTTCAATACTGAGTATTTGTGCCTCCCTTGTGGTGCCAAGTGTAAATAGTGTTTAAAGTTTGAATGAAAACTGACTACTTAATGTGTCTATCTTGTTAAAATTGGGAAATGATATAATAAAATATGTATAATGAGAATTTTTTTTCATTGAGACCATTTTGACTTTTTCAAAAGACCATTTTGACTTTTTCCAAGGGCCATTTTGACAATTTTTTTAAGACCATTTTGACCAAAATTTGGGACCATCTAGGATTAGGGTCCAATTGACTATAACCCGTTTTATTTTGAGCAAGTATGAGTAGGCCTTTGCTGAGTCACTAAACTAAATCAGTAAGCTCAATCTACATGTATTTGGAATGAATGGAATGGTCAAAGTGTCCCTGGGCCTGATCTTGATTCAGATCAAGGCCTCGACCAGATCAAAGCAAAGCGTGAAATAAAATTTATTGTAGCCTAATATGAATCGAATGTCCATCAATATTACATTTCTGGGACTAAGCCTTTGAACCTTTAACTAGGCCTAAACTGAGAGGTCTAAGCTAAGGCTAAGGACAATAAGGCATAGTGTTTTGAAAATTTGCTAGTAGCAATCTTGCTGGATAATGGTAATTTGTTGTTGTCAGAAGTAAAACGTCGTTGTAAGAAAAAAAAGAATTCCCAATCGATGACTCAAATAGGCACTTGATTTACCATTCGATTCACCCTCAAACCAAATTGCTTTTAATTTAATCGTGAAAAAGAACAGTACTTATACAAAGCACTTACAATCTTACATCTCGCTAAAATCACTTTGTAAATTATGATTTTAATTATTAAACAATACTTTTTAATGAAATCAACAATCTCCTATGGACAAAAGATTTGAAGAGATTTGTTTGATCTGATTTCAGGTGCACTTGAAGATTTTGATAAACACACACAACCAGATGAAGTAAAAGAAAGTCAGTCTAAGGAGTCACCTCAAGTATGTTCTATTAACCAAACCATATTAAAGGATAATCTTGTAAAGAGATTTTCTAAACTGTGTATGTGTATCTAGGACACTAATAGCATCAATTTGCGCCATTCCAAAGTCTGTGGTTCTTGCAATTCCAATAAAACTAACACATTTTATGACGTCACTACCAGTGATCTGCATAGATATCAATGGTAGCTTCTGATAGATCGCTGGTAGTAACATCATAAAACGTGTTAGTTTTAGTGGAATTGCAAGAAGCACAGATGTCGAAAAATGGAAATTGGAATGGCACAAATTGATACTATAAGTTTAAAAAAACACTTTAAGGGTCAATTAGGAAATATTTTTAGTTATGACATGAACCCATTGAATTTTGAAAATTAAAGTGTATTCAATTAGTGATAGAAGCATCCCCAAAATGTTGATCGAAAGCGGTCCAAAAAGGTAGCTTCCAGAGTCGAAAAACCTGTTTTTGCACTTTTGCAAAAATGTTTCAATTTATTTTCATTCAGTACCTCACCAAAAACGGAAATCAGAAATTGTTAAAAGGGCTGCTGCAGCTGTTGCAGTTAAGGCTGTGTGCCCTGTGTAAAAAACGGAGGAAAAAAAATGGAAACATTTTGAGAAAAAACTGGGACAATGACATCTAGATAGTGAAAATTGAGATTTCTGATGGGTTTTAACATTTCTATTCAGGATGCTGCAGGAGTTCCGGCCTCGGAAGATGATTTGGCTGATGAGTTTTCAGATCAGATGGCTGCCCAGTTTGAAGAAGCAATGAAGGCATTTATGTCACAAGATCCAACCATGATTCAACAATTAGAGAAATTGTCAGAAGTAGCTGGGAAGGCTGGTATGTCATTTTTTCAGGGTTTTTGTACAGGTCATGGAAAACCTGGAAAGCTTTTCCAGACATGTTATATCAGGGAAAATCATGATAATTCTGGAAAATTGTGAAAATGACCTGGAAAAATGATATTTCTACTGTCTTCTTATTTTATTCATCTTTTTTCAATGGTAAATAAGAAAACTATGATCAAGAATAATCTTGGATACCTGTTCCATCTAGGATCCAGGGTAAAATTGGTCATGGAAAATGATGAAATTTTATCTGGAAAGTCATGGAAATGTCAGGGAAAATTTAATCAGATGATCTGTATGAACCCTGATTTTTCATGACATCTGAAATCATAATATTAGCCGTTTTGACTGGTTTTCAAGGCAATTATATGCAAAAAAATATGTTCAATCCCAATATTAGTGATTTTCAATAGTCTTCCCCTTTTTATACGCCCTCATCTCTCTATGAGGACGTATATTGTTGGCACCCCTGTCCGTCCGTCCGTCAACATATTTGCTCGTAAACGCTCTAAAAACTAGAGTTTTTGACAGAATCAAATGAAATTTGATATGTGTATACATATTCATAAAACGAAGATCAAGTTCGCATTTGAACTATTTAGAGTTATTGCCCTTGCCCTTAAGTTTTCAACCAATTTTTATACGCCCACATGAAATGTGGAGCGTATATTGTCGTCACCCATGTCCGTCGGTCCGTCCGTCGGTCCGTCCGTCGGTCTGTCGGTCCGTCCGTCGGTCCGTCCACAATTGCTCGTAAACACTCTACAGGTCACAATTCTTGACGGATTTTGACGAAACCTTCTGGTAATGTTAATTATCGCCCAAGGATGAACCCTATTCAAAATCGGCAAAATCGGAAAATATTTACTATGAATATTTGCCCTTGTTCTTTAATACGCGTTCGATTTTTGGCTCGTAAACACTCTACAGGTCACAATTCTTGAACGATTTTGACGAAACTTTCTGGTAATGTTTATTATCGCCCAAGGATGAACCCTATTGAAAATCAGCAAAATCGGAAAATATTTACTATGAATTATCGCCCCTGTTCTTTAATATGTGTTCGATTTTTGGCTCGTAAACACTCTACAGATCACAATTCTTGACTGATTTTGATGAAACTTGCTGGTAATGTTTATTACTACCCAAGGATGAACCCTATTGAAAATCAGCAAAATCGAAAAATATTTACTATGAATTATTGCCCTTGTTCTTAAAAACGCGTTCGATTTTTTGCTTGTAAACACTCTACAGGTCACAATTCTTAACGGATATTGATTAAACTTGCTGGTAATGTTTATTACCTCTCAAGGATGAACCCTATTGAAAATCAGCAAAAATCGAAAAATATTAACTATGAATTATTGCCCTTGTTCTTAAAAACGTGTTCGATTTTTGTCTCGTAAACACTATACAGGTCGCAATTCTTAATGGATTTTGATGAAACTTACTGATAATGTTTATTACCGCCCAAGTATGAACCCTATTGAAAATGAGCAAAATTGAAAAATATTTACTATGAATTATTTCCCTTTTTCTTAAAAAACGCGTTTGATTTTTGGCTTGTAAACACTCTACTGGTCACAATTCTTAATGGATTTTGACGAAACTTACTGATAATGTTTATTACCACCCAAGGATAAACCCTATTGAAAATCAGCAAAATATAAAAATATTTAATATGAATTATTGTTGTTGTTCTTGAAAATGCGTTTGATTTTTTTGGCTTGTAAACACTATACAGGTCAGAAGTCATAACGGATTTTGATGAAACTTACTGATAATGTTTATTACCACCCAAGGATAAACTCTTATGAAAATCGAAATTGAAGAAACTTGATGTGAATGTTCTTAATCACTTTTCTTGTAATTGTCAAATATATTTGTTTAAAGTCAAAGCTGCCAGTGGGCGTATATTACCTTGCCTGGCAAGCTATCTTGATGAAACTTAAAATGGATGTTGAAAGGTTTGAAAAAGTTAACTCTACTCCTGATTAAATTTAAGGCTTTTTCGATGGGCGTATGGCTGTGGTCCACTATCTTTTTCAATAGTCTTCACTTATTCTTTCATCTGATAGATGCATGAAAAGTTTCAAGTTGCTTAAAGGTGCTTTAACTTTTTCATGCCACTTTTCAGAATTAAATTTTGACACATAGTTCTTCTACCATAAAACAACATATTTGATTGTAAAGCTTTTTTTTTTTTAATTAAAGGTGATTCTATAGAGGCACAACAAGAGTTTGCTGCAACATTAACTCAAACCTTATCTGGTCTAGCAGAAAATGCTGAGGGGTTGCAGGTAAGGTAATCCATAAGACACAGGTTCTCCAAAAAACATAATCATCATCTTTGTTTCGACTTATCATGAAAATGAAAGAAAGAAAGAAACATCTATATTTTACAAGGATAACAACTTAGGTTCCTTGCGGATCCTTTCTCCCAGCTGGTGCTTGGCCAAACCTCTTGGCATTGATCTTTCCCAGATTATCCGTACCCATTTACAGCTGGGTGGACTGGAATTATGAGTGAAAATGACTTATTCAACGTCATCTGACTTTCACACCCTGATCGAGAACCAAACTCTCAAACATAACGACCTTCATTTCCTCGTATCCAAGCAAATGACGTTATGTTTGTAAAGAACGATGCGCTAACCACTGTGTTATAGAACCTCACTATGGAGCTTTGTTTTAGAATAGTCAAAAGTGAAATTCCTGAAACTGATTATCTTTTAGAATGAATAAAGCCTTATCTATGTCCAAATTTTATATTCCTTAAGTTTCACCTGCTTACTCACTGTTGAAATATTATCAAAATTGAGACTGGATTCAACAGGAAAAAAACAGTCAGTTTAAAGGAACAGTCCAAATTTTTTTTACGTTAAAATTTTTTTTTGCTTAAATTTGTGAAAACTATACACCAAAATCTCTAACTATCTGTCCTTTCATGTATCCGGAAGTTTTAACTAAAAAAATCCACCCGTTAATTTTTAAACGCTAAAATATTTAAAAAACCTTACGTAAGGTTTTTAAGTGTGTTATGTATTTTTGACGCTGATAAAAAACTACTGAACGGATTTGAGTAAAATAAACGCGTAACTTTTTTCACTATATACTTTTTTTTTTTTTTTAAATGAAATGAAATGAATGGAGTTTTACGTCCTACTTTTCTGCACCTATATGGGCTAATTGAGGACGGGCAAACGCCATGCAGTGTGCAATGAGGGAAATTTTGCCAGGACAGCGGCATTAGCCTGCTCTTATTTTCGATTTCCAACTGTCGAGGGATCTTTAACGTGCACAGCCAATAGCACACGGGGCCTCGGTTTATTGTCCCATCCGAACGACTAGACGCTTTTCCATGTCAGCCCCTCCGACCTGCATCACTGACAGGGGGAAACCGGGTTGAAAAATCCGAAGGTAACATCTCGACCTATGCCGGGATTGAACCCTGGACCTTCAGGTTAGCGAACAAGCGTCTAACTCACTGAGCCACCGCGGTATACTTACATCTTAAATATTTTTTGTCATCAGGAACAGCCATCACCAGATGAAATGAACAGTGCGTTTGCTAGTATGGGTATAGGAGCTATGGGAGGGGAACCAGGTCAAGACGCTGATTATTTCCCTGCTATGCAAGGAATGATGCAAATGTTACTATCTAAAGAAGTATTATATCCCTCTTTAAAAGAAATAGCTTCTAAGGTGAGTATGTCGGTACATTCTTCTAGGAAATTAAGATTTAACTTTTGAAAGTTATTGATAGATTGGAAACCAGGAGATCCATGGCTTGAGAAAGTGGGAGCTTAAAAACCTTGTTCCTTAACCCTTTAAACCCGTAGTCCTAGTTTACTGATCTGAACCATCTTTCTCTACTCATCGTTAGACCGGTATTAACACATGGCTTTGTTTACTATTTATAATAACAAAAGGATATGTGTGTAATTCAACCAAACAGCGATAAGTATCAAATTGCAAATGGCAGCCCCCAGTAAAACATAAAAAGTATCGGAAAAAAATAGTTTTTGGTGGATTATTACGTAAAAAAACAAACCCTTTGAATATGAAGAAATCTTTATAATGTATTCGAACGTCAGCGGCAGTAAACCGAAGCGTAAAATGAAGGTATAAACATTATTTTGACATTACTGATGTATTTTTATACACAAACCAACACACTAAAAGTCATACAGACGTGAAATAAACATTTTGCAAACTTTTACGTTTTTCACTGGTGAGGCCAGGGATATGGTCACGAACCACTGCTGGGGAGCTCAGGGTTCAAAGAATTAAAAATAAAATTGTCACCTTTCACGAAAATCTTGATTTTCTTAGGCCTGCTTCAAATTGATTCCTAAATTTATTGTCCTGGGAAACTTTGAATTATTTTCCACTAGTGGATTTATCCAACCTCTGTTACTTTAACCCTTTCATCCCGAGTGGCCGGTAAAGCGGGCGTTGTCAAGTAACCTCATATACTTTAAGTTATATTGCTTTTTATCTGAATTAATTCAGGGTTCAAAGGGTTAAGTGTACGTACAGTCTCATTGTAATAACAATTATTGTCTCTGTTCTTTTAAACGTGTTTAATTTTTAGCTCGTTAACACTCTACAATGAACAATTAATTTTTTACTTATTTTGATGAAACTTGGTAATGTTGTTTAGTATTATCCCAAAAAGTTCAAAAGGTGTATGACTGAAGTTTTTGTTCTGTAACTGTCAAATATTTTTGTTTAAAATCAAAGCTGCTAGTGGGTATATATTACCTTGCCTGGCAAGCTGTCTTTTAACCACTTGAATTGTGAGTTGTCTGTATATTAACAGTATCCTAAATGGTTAGAAGATAATAAAACCTTGGTAGAAGAAATAGAATATACTCGTTACGATAAACAACATCAATTAATGACGGCTATTTGTGTAGAATATGAGGCAGAACAAGAAACAGACTCTGATGATGTCAAAAAAGAAAGATTTGAAAACTTAATGGGCATCATGCAACAAGTAAGTCAAATTCTACAGAAATACCTAATGCACACAAAATCTTATCTCTTAAACTTGGTCAATTTTTATTACTGAACTTAAAGAAATACAACCTCTTAGAATGAAGAAAAAATCTAAATTTTCAAATTTGGTCAATAAGAGTTTTTTATTCATCAAGGGACTTGCCTGGTTGCATAACTATACAACAGATTACCTAAATAATCTGATAAATCCAGAAAACAATTTTAAGTATAAAAATTGAAAAGGCTTACAGAAATGTTCAGTGTTTTCAACAAAAACCTGTGATTATATGGAAATTTACATAGTTTCATGTTTTTTTTGCATTCTGTTTGCATTTAAATACAATAATTGATAAATGCCTTAATCCAATTTAAGACATTTATCAATAATAATCTGTAATTGTATGGAAATAGTTTTATGGGTTTATTTGATTCTGTTTTATACTTTGGACATTGTTGATGAATAACAGTGGAGCATTTTAAGTGTGGCCATTCATAATTTTATATATAAAGTTAAATTTTTGAATGAGTGAATGTGACTATATTTGACATAAAGCAAGTTTCTTTATTATTTGTAGAAGCTACTCTTCTTATTTTTTTTAAGTGAAAGTTCATATTTTTGCTTCTTATTTTCAGATGCAAGAATTAGGTCAACCACCTAAAGATATTGTTGGACAGATGGTAAGTCAAACGATATTTCTATCATTCCCTGAACTAGCTGGCTTGCTTTGGATTGTATACCAGAAATACATAAGGGACCAACTCTATTACAAAAATGGCTAGTCTGGATTCATCCAAATCCACTCTCTTGCGTTTTAAGTGAGCAATCCTGAATCTACATTTTCTCCATTCAACAGAAAAGCAGGGTTCGCACAGGTCATGGAAAATCAGGGAATTTTAAAAAAGTTTTTCCAGACATGGAATATCAGGGAGAATCATGATTATTCTGGAAAATTGTCAAAATATCATGGAAAAATGATATTTCATACCATTCTCCTATTTTTGTGTTCTCAAATAAAAAAATCATGATCCAGACTAGTCTCAAGTTACCCCTTTCGTTCATGATTTTTATTAAATTGGTCATGTAAAATGACTAAATACTGTCTGGAAAGTCATGGAAAATTTGCTCAGATGATCTGTAAGAACCCTGGAAAAGGATCAACTTGAATTATAATTGTCAAGAAAATTTTCTTCCTCATTTGAAAGCATCTCATTTACCAACTCCAAAAAAAAAAACTAAAAAACAAAATCCACAATATACCCTAGATTTAAAACACTAGAGCTTGGAGATTGTGACAATATAACATTGTAATATTGAATATTTCTATTTATACAGGCACCAGGTTTAGAGTTTGATGATAATGGTTTACCTAAATTACCAGGAATGGCCTCGTCCTGTTCTATAATGTGATATCAGTAATAATATTCATTAATTTCAAATCATATTATAGATGGTAGCAATTACAAAATATCATTTTCTGTGCTTTAAAGGGATTGTAAAGAGGTTTTCTAAACTTTGTATGTGTATCGGGGACACTGATAGTATCAATTTGCACTATTCCAATTTCTATTCTAACGTCTGTGGTTCTTGCAATTCCACTGTAAACCCGATCCACATACAAAGTTTAGAAAAACTCTTTACAATCCCTTTAATATAAGAACAATTGTTATATTATACCATGCTGAGTGCTTAGTAGAGTCTGTGTGTGTGTGGGTGAGTGTGCTAAGGATAGTGTCTATGTCAGAAAAATAACAGTACTCATAATGCCTATATTGCAGATAAATCTGACACAATATATGATAAAATCAAGAAATTGACTTTGTTTTGTTTTTTTGTTTTTTTTCTAAAGGTTGATTTTCTTGCATAGCATTTACATAGAAAAAACATATAGAGAAATTGAAATAGAATGCTTAGAAATGAAATGAATGGAGTTTTACGTCCTACTTTTCTGCACCTATATGGGCTAATTGAGGACGGGCAAACGCCATGCAGTGTGCAATGTGGGAAATTTTGCCAGGACAGCGGCATTAGCCTGCTCTTATTTTTGATTTCTAACTGTCGAGGGATCTTTAACATGCACAGCCAATAGCACACAGGACCTCGGTTTATTGTCCCATCCGAACGACTAGACGCTTTTCCAGAGAATGCTTAGATATCGGTATGTTTGAAAGGATTTTATGATTTCCATGCAGTTCAAGTTCTTTTGAACTTTTAAGGTTTTTGAAGCATGACTAGACTATTTGTTAACTGCAATGAAACCGACCGAACACAGTTAATCAGTTAATCGAATATGATGTTCCTGACTAAAATTACTTGAATGTTTGATGATATTGTACAATTCTTGTATGCTTTTAGATTGAATACTTGTAAAGATATAATAGGCGTTTTTGTGGGACG
This sequence comes from Lottia scabra, assembly GCA_029955415.1. Classification (NCBI taxonomy): domain Eukaryota; kingdom Metazoa; phylum Mollusca; class Gastropoda; family Lottiidae; genus Lottia; species Lottia scabra. The sequence goes on from JARJEI010000039.1 coordinate 1,574,841, forward strand.
ATTCGATATGGTTTCGATTTGCTAGTACGATTTGGTGTAATTTGCTGTGGTCCACAAATTAAGGCGATTAGGCAGCCTTGACTGTCAACAAAAGAAGGTCACGTGTATGTTATATATAACGTCATTGATATATCAGCCAATAGTATTACGAACTGGCACATTCCGCCATCTTATAACACCTAATCGAATCACCTAACCACCTCTTGGGACGGTTAGGTCGATTAGCCTAATCAGTTTAGGTAAATGGTCTCACAAATGCACCAATTAGCCTAATCGAACTGGCTCACAAATGTGCAAAATAGCTAATCGACCAAATCGAATCGTCCCACAAAAAAACGTCTATAGCTCTATGTTTGCTTTGATAGAAGTCAATATCAGCTATCAATATTAACTATGTCAATGATACTTATTGTATATTATGATCTTAAGAGCTTTTTTTTTCATTCTGAAGAGCTTCTTCTAGGTTCAAAGTTCAGTTTGAATGTTATGTCATGTGATTTGTTCAAATCATGTTATTAATATTAATTTTCTAGTTTTAAGTTTTATTAAAACTTTTGTTTATATGTTAATTTATATTTTAATTAAAATTCTCCATCCACATATACCACTTATATTTTATATGTTCCTTTAGTTCCTGGGTTTTCAACTTGGGGGACATGTCCCAGACTGGGGACATTTGGACATTCTCCAGGGGACACAAACTGAGCTATAGGTCTGAAAACAATATGTTATATTTTGTATTATCTTGAAACACCAGTGTCCACAATGACCACAATTTAAGTTTGTATTAAAAATGCTGTGACTATATCATGCTTGTATTCTATGAATTCCGCGGACAATTCAGGGGACATGATCATTTCCAAACGCATTTTTGGGGACATTTGAGAAAACCAGTTGAAAACCCAGGATTTAGTTCCACTTTCAAAAACATAGATGACGTTTTGTCACTTAATAATTCCGCTTTTGGAGACTTTGTTGATAAAATCTACCCAGGCAAATTGTGTAAAAACTCATTCTCAAGGGTAATGGTTCAGAATTCAAGGCTGCCCCTGCCTATATAAAACGATTTTGATTTTACTGTCGCTAACAACATACCAGTAACTTCTTGTTTTGTGTTTTGTCTTAAAACAATTTTTTGTTATTGCTTCAGTCATTAATGCCAAAATTAAGAGGGCCACAGCTCTGGGAGTTTGTAAATTTTCGGCCACGGCACACAGTATAAAAAAAGGTTGGGAACCACTACCCTAGGCCATGGGAATATAAGTCAAATCGATGTATCGTTAATGACGTATTAAAGCGATACAACCTCTTAGAATGAACTAAATCTAAATTTTCAAATTTAGTCAATAGGAGTTTATATTCATCAAGGGACTTGCCTGGTTGCATAACTATAAAACAGATTACCTAAATAATCTGATAAATCCAAAAAACAATAAATGAAAAACACTTAATCAAATTTAAGGCGTTTATCAATAATAATCTGTAATTGTATGGGAAATTACATAGTTTCATGAGTTCCATTCTGTTTGTATACTTTGGACACCATTGATGAATATATACTGTTATTGACCAAGTTTGAGAACTTATTTTTTTTGTTTATTTAAATATCTTAAAAACTCTCCATCCAACATTATTAATAAAGACAATTTTCTGAAATAATAAAATGTTTAATCTTGAATACATGTTGCAGAAGCTAAATCACATTCACGGATTGACTGATCCCAGACCTTTCCCTGTGGACAGGGTTGATCAGGGTAGAGTTTACCACTGACACAAGTGACATACACGTCACAGGCCCGACACGATTGGTAATTACCATCTCTTTTATCTCGACAGTCAGACGTACACGGTCCGTTCATCCTACAAAATAATTAGGATAAAATTACGACATATTATAGGGACAAAACTCGTAATGATAGTATTCTTTAAGGCTTTGGTCACACATTACGTACGTAAATGTCCGGTTTTGTCACTTCACTCAGTGAATACATAACTTAATCAATAAAACCTGCATATTTTCGCATCCGTTTGACGTACACAATTCTGACGTACGTATGTATGACCACGGCCTAAAGAGATTGTAAAGAGGTATTCTTAATTTTGTATGGGGGACAATGATAACATAAATGGAATTGCCGGAACTACAGACGTCTGATTGAAAATTGTCGATGTGTAAATTGATGCTAACAGTGTCTCCGATACTCATAAACATTTTTGAAATTCTCTTTGAGAATAATTATTCTACATAGCTTTTTCCGTTCACAGAACTTTTAAATACATGCATGCTAACTCTTCTAAACACCTGATACCAATTTTCATTTTGACATATTTACTCATATATTGATAAACTTCCTCAAATGAAAAGTTTATTAGATGCTACCAATGTATTGGGTGATTTCAAAGTTGGTGTTTTTGTTAGTGTTAGGTGTTAATGTTGGTGTTGGTGTCTACCCAGAGCCCCAAACACCATGTCAAGTGTTAACGCCGGTTGACAACACTAGTGTAAACACCGGTGTATATACAACACCAGGTGTTTATGAGTGGTGTTGAACCAAAGGCAAAAACACCAAGTCAAGGTCAGTACCGGTGTTAACACCCGGTGTTGGGTTAACACCCGGCGTTAGTGTTACACTGGGTAACCCCCATTTCTTATTCAGGCTGCTTTTGATATTTTGTGTTTTATTCATCCACTTGTTAAGTTACTTCGGTAAAATGTCCACATTTAAAGTGGCACAGGCTTCATTTTCGTGGGTCGATTTTTCCAAGTCTCAGAAACAGGGACTTTTTTAGTTCAGCAATTTAGTACTGGTTATCACAACTCACCATTGAAATTTGAGTCTTCAAATCCATGTGCATCCGTAAATATTAGCATTTGAAAGTTATAATGCCCTACTACACATTATCGATACTATGCAATATATAGAAAAGTCATCTATAGAAATAGAAGGAGAAATGTCTAATTTAAGATATATTTGAAGGAAATATGCAATTTTCGTACATTTCTAGTGCCTCTGAAGGATACTAAAATATATTCAAGACCCAAATCAACCAATAAAAATGAAGACTGGTCCCCTTTAAAGGGATTGTAAAGACGTCATAAAACGCGTTAGTTTTAGTGGAATTGCAAGAATCACAGAGGTCGGAATGAAAATTGGAATGGTGCAAATCGATGCTATCAATGTCCCCGATATACATAAAAAGTTTAGAAAACATCTTTACAATCACTTTAAGGATAAAACCACCAGATACCATGGAAGACTTGCCTCTATCATCCTTCTTTGTTTACGCCTGCTGTGACGAAAGTCTGGTTGATAAGAGAATAGTTGTCAACACCAATTTTGAAATCAATCTGGTGTTAAGCCCTAGGGGTTGGGTGTTTAGACCTATAGAAAGTCGTGTAAATTTCAAGCGAAAAAACACCAGCTGCGGTTTAGCTCAACACCCCGTGTTAAGCTGGTGGCATGTTGACACTTAACACCAACTTTGAAATCGGGTTACACCAACACCACGTGTTAACACCAACACCGCAGCTCGATCACAAAGTTGGTGTGGAAATGGGTGTTAGTGTTGGTTTCGCTGTCGGTGTCAACACCAACACCAACTTTGAAATAGGGTTAGACCAACACCAAGTGTTAACACCAACACCGCTGATTGATTACAAAGTTGGTGTAGCAACAGGTCTTAGTGTTGGGTTTAGTGTAAACACCTGGTGTTAACACCAACTTTGAAATCACACATTGTGTTTACATGGATTTCCAGATTTGTTTTACGGTTGGGATAGTTCTTTTTACATGGGGTTTTATTATAATGATGCCATTTAAAAACACATTTAATTCGAAGAACAGAACTACATTTCAAGAGATTGTTTCCTAGCCATCTTATGCGCATCAAAACATTTCAATTTCCTTGTCGTTTTTCTGTCATTCTCGAAGGAATTATAATGGTGCGGCCATTACTTACCAACAAGTAGAGGAAGGAGGATATATACATCCCCTTCTATTATCATCCCACACCAGATCTTGATAACAAGTACCATTATCATACAGCCTACCCCTATAACATGTTATAAATGTTTTACATGAATCACACGATTGGTATACACCATTTTCTTTACCCCAGCAGTTCATTACACAAGCTGAAATGAATGAAAAAATGTTGTAGTATATGACACCCCAATCTAGTTAAAATTAGATTACATTTCGTTTCGGTTATTTTTTGAGTGTCGACTCCATGTAATCTAACCACTTTTTATAAGGCGAGCATCTTCTGGTGACGAAAATTTCAGCCAATCAAAAACTACCTTAAAGATCGCGAGTCTATGCATTGATATGTGGGAAGCGAAACAGAAAGTAGAGCAACACAGCAGTTCAAATTATGACGTAATACAAAATATTCAAATATAAACGTTGTTTTGATTGGTGGAGGGGTGACACGTGCTATAAATAGCCTTTTCGTTACCAGAAGATGCTCGCCTTATAAAAGTGGTTAGATTACATGGAGTCGACACTCAAAAAATAACTGAAACGAAATGTAATCTAATTTTAATTAGATTGATGCCACCCATACCGATACATGTTTTTCAGCGTAGGCCAATCATTGTTCAATGGACCTTTCTCACCTTTTAAAGGAATACAACCTCTTAGAATGAACACAAAAATCTAATTTGGTCAATAGGAGTTTATATTCATCAAGGGACTTGTCTGGTTGCATAACTATAAAACAGATTACCTAAATAATCTGATAAATCCAGAAAACAATGTTTATACACAATAATTGAAAAAAGCCTTAATCAAATTTAAGGCGTTTATCAATTATAACCTGTTATTAATATAGTTTCATGGGTTGTTTTTTTTTTTTTGCATTCTGTTTGTATACTTTGGACATCGTTGATGAATATATACTCTGATTGACCAAGTTTGAGAACTGTTAAGGTACGGGTATAATTGAATAGATTATGCGATTTTTTGGTAGTTCCAGAAAATCTGAAGGTTATTTACATAAATTCCAGGCCCAAATCGATCCTCGAAAATGCTGAATATTACCCTTTTCAGCACGTTTCCGTTTTGATATATTCTGTTAAAATGCAAGGTACTAAAAAATTGATTGTATTGATATATGAAACAATCAAAGAGTATTATTTTTAACCATGCCCCAGTTGGTTTATATTGGCTTTCAATAGTCTATTTGAAAAGGCTTTTAAGATTGCTTTTTTTTTAAATGGAAACTAGGTGTAGCCTATGAGATATTCGATATCATAGATTATTTTAAAGAGATTATAAAGAGGTTTTATAAACTTTGTATGTGTATCGGGGACACTGATAGCATCAATTTACGCCATTCCAATTTCCATTCCGACGTCTGTGGTTCTTGCAATTTCACTAAAACTAACTCGTTTAATGACGTCACTAATAGTGATCTACCGGAAGCTACTATTGATATCTATGCAGATCACTATTAGTGACGTCATAAAACGCGTTAGTTTTAGTGGAATTGCAAGAACCACAGACGTCGGAATAGAAATTGGAATGGCGCAAATTGATGCTATCAGTGTCACCGATAGACATACAAAGTTTAGAAAACCTCTTTACAATCCCTTTAAGTTTAATTACCTGGACCAGTTCCCCATTTAGTTGGCGTTCGATAACTATCAATATCGACTGTTTTGTACAGAGAAGACGCACACACACATGTCAAAACCAAAAACAAACCATACAGGACTGTCATTGAGAGCTGAAATCAATTAAAAATCAAATATAACGATTGAAATATATTATATACCGGTAATGATTTTATATATACATAATGATATAATTATTTTATAGATGATGGTGTTTAAAGGGATATGTTCACTAACTGTTCGACCAAAAAACTTTTTGTCTCAGAATTTGGGCCGAGACCCGTGTGCTATTGGCTGTGCTCGTTAAAGATCCCTCGACAGTTGGAAATCGAATTTAAGAGCAGGCTAATGCCGCTGTCCTGGCAAAATTTTCCTCATTGCACACTGCATGGCGTTTGCCCGTCCTCAATTAGCCCATATATATTCATTTTCAGAATTTGGGAATTTTTAGCTGTGATCTAATCTGTAATAATGTTCCAAACTCTCTCTCACAATTTAAGCCTTCAAATCCCCGTGTATTCATAAATATCAGCGTTTGGAAGTCAAAATTACGACTCGTCATGCGTTATATAGAAAACACATATACAGAAAATGAAGGAAAAATATTAAGATAAGGATATAATTGAAGGAATTGTGCGATTTGTGGACAGTTCTAGTAAATCTGAATGTTATTTATAAAAATTCAAGGCCCAAATCGATCCTCGAAAATGCTGAACATTCCCCTTTAATCTATATTGTTTCTTAAAGGAAAACAATCAGGTACATCACCGAAATTGCTGATTTAAAATGAATATAGACCGTAGGAACCGGGGTTGGGGCATTAGGTTAGACCCTAATGTAGGGGCTTAAAAACCGGATTTAAAAAACCGATCGAAACAAGGGCGTTGTTGTGGAGGCGTCCCCCACCTTGAACTCAGAAGGGGGAGGGGACAAAAGGATCGTGGTCCTCCACATAATTTGGTTGGTTTCGTTTTCCATTTTTTCTCTAGAGGGAGTGGCGATTCGCGACGTACCTTGACTCTACAAACCATCCTGGTTAAGCTAAGATTCCATATACGCGTCATGTGGATGCGTCATGCGGACATAAATGGTCCTTGCGGATCCGTCATGCGTCAAATATGATTCCATATGTGCGTTAAATGTATGCTTATCTTTCTTTTGACGCACAGACTTCTAAAACGTCTGAAAAACTCATAGAGTTGGTGAAAAAACACCCTCATATTTATGATAATAGATCGCAATTACATCATGATGCTGATTTCATGTATAACAGCTGGAACAGCATTGTCAGGATCATCGGAATCGAAGGAATAAACGGTAAATATATTCTCATAAAAGACTCAAAATGCTTCACATGGTATTGGAGTGTTTCTTATAGATGCACCAAAGCATCCATCTTTCTAGAAGTCTGTGCGTCAAAAGAAAGTTAACGCATACGTTTAACACACATATGGAATCATATTTGACGCATGACGCATCCGCATGGGCCATTTATGTCCGCATGACGCATCCGCATGACGCATCCGCATGACGCGTATATGGAATCTTAGCTTCTCTCACAAAATTTCAGACAAATCCACACCCTTGGATTTAATTTTAGGGAGACGCTTGCTGGCTAACCTGAAGGTCTAGGGTTCATTCCCGGCGTGGGTCGAGATGATACCTTCGGATTTTTCAACCCGGTTTCCCCTTGTCAGTGATGCAGGTCGGAGGGGCTGACATGGAAAAAGCGTCTAGTTGCTCGGATGGGACAATAAACCGAGGCCCCGTGTGCTATTGGCTGTGCACGTTAAAAATCCCTCGACAGATGGAAATGGAAAATAAGAGCAGGCTAATGTCGCTGTCCTGGCAAAATTTCACTCATTGCACACTCAATGCCCGTCATCAATTAGCCCATATAAGTGCAGAAAAGTAGGACGTAAAACTCCATTCATTTCACTGTATCATGGTCATCGTTTTGTTGTATAATAATGAGAATAGCAGACTATTATTTATATAGTAATTCAAACATTGATTTGTGAACAGAAATAACTGAATGGCATATCTGAAGGACACTCCAGTTGTGGGAAAACAATAGATCACAACAGAAGTAAATGCTTTAGACACTTTAGACAAATACATGTACTCTTAAATGCAATAATAATGGATAAACCATTTAGAGAACAAGTTTTATATAAAATGAATGGACACATTAAACGAAAGACTTCACTAAAAAAATGAATCTTGAAGTGTCAAGAGGTGGAATAAAAGAAGACGTCGGTCCTTCCTCAAAGTTTCCGATATGGATATGTTTTTAACAAAAATCATCGATGCGGACCCAATTTTATAAATTTAGATAATTTATATTGATTATATTAATGGCTCTAAAACACTCAAAACTATTTGAAAATATTTTACTTCCGTCTAAATCTTCGATTAACTGCCAGGAAAAAAGAAAAATAATGACCTAGATATTTCTTGATAATTTTCCTTTAAATCGATACCACCTCTTAATAGTCTTAAAATGAATTAAAAATTAAAAGAGTATACGTTTATAAACGGTACCAGTGATATACAAACAGAATCAAATAAACTATAAAACTGCAGGTTATTATTGAAAAACGCTTAATGAAATATTTCATAATTTCAAAACTTAGAAAATATAAGGTAGTTTTCAGGATTTATCAGATTATACAGGTCATCTGTTGTATGTTTATGACACCAGTTGCCTAATGAATATAAACTCTTATTCATCTAGTTTGAGACTTTTGATTTTTTGATCATTCTAAGAGGTTGTATTCCTTTAATCTAAAGTAGATTCCTTATCCAGTATTTTTGAATTTTTTGTTTTATTTTTTGTTTTACGACTTAAAGGGGCACAGGCTTCATTTTCGCGGGTCGATTTGGATAAGTCTCAGAAACGGGGACTTTTTTAGCTCAGCAATTTAGTACTGGTTATCACAACTCACCATTGAAATTTGAGTCTTCAAATCCATGTGCATCCATAATTATTAGCATTTGAAAGTTATAATGCCCTACTACACATTAGCGATACTATGCAATATATAGAAAAGTCATCTATAGAAATAGAAGGAGAAATGTCTAATTTTAGATATATTTGAAGGAAATATGCAATTTTTGTACATTTCTAGTGCTGAAGGATACTTAAGTATATTCAAGACCCAAATCAACCAATAAAAATGAAGACTGGTCCCCTTTAAAGTAGATTCCTTATCCTGTATTTTTGAATTTTTTGTTCTATTTTTTTTTTACGACTTAAATAAATGTAAACCACTCATTGTTTGTTAAATCCATATTTATTTGTCTATTACATAAAAAATGATGCCATTGAAAATGAGTTTCTTTACCCATTGTTATTCTATTGTATTATGAATCAATCTTGATAAAAAAAAAACATACATAAGATAATGTAAATACGTAAATAATTTTTATGATATTAAAATGATATAAAGTTGTCGGAATATTTCCTTAACCAACCGATACTACGGTGGCTGGTATACGCCACCAAATTTACAATGTGCAATTTGTTTTATGTGGTAGTGATTTTGACTTTTGTATTTTAAACTTGACTTTTCACCGGGGTGAAAATATTTTCACCGAAAAGTCGAAAAATTAAATATTTAAGTCGAGACTTTTCACACAGGTGGAAAGTATTTTCACCCTGGTGACTTTTCACCCAGGTGGAAAGTATTTTCACCCAGGAGAAAAGTCAAGTTTAAAATACAAAAGTCAAAATCACTACCACATAAAAAAAATTGCACATTGTAAATTTGGTGGCGTAAACCAGCCACCGTACGATACAGCTTAATTCTTGTTAGCCAATTCCGAGTTGTTACTGATATAAACGGCCTCTTGTATATATTGCCCTCATAAAGTTTCTACGTCTTCAAATTATTTATTCTGTCGTCATGGTCGTTCGGATGGGACAATAAACCGTGGTCCCGTGTGCTATTGGCTGTGCACGTTAAAGATCCCTCGACAGTTGGAAATCGAAAATAAGAGCAGGCTAATGCCGCTATCCTGGCAAAATTTCCCTCATTGCACACTGCATGGCGTTTGCCCGTCCTCAATTAATCCATATAGGTGCACAAAAGCAGGACGGAAAACTTATTTAAAGTCGGCAATTGAATTGTATATTTTATACTGATTTGTATATTTTGCTTAAAAATTTTATTATTCTAAAAATGTGTACACCTTCTAAAGATTTGTATTCTTCTAGAAATTTGTATACCTTCTAAAGATTTGTATTCTTCTAGAAATTTGTACACCTTCTAAAGATTTGTATTCTTCTAGAAATTTGTATACCTTCTAAAGATTTGTATTCGTCTAGAAATTTGTGTACCCTCTAAAGATTTGTATTCTTCTAGAAATTGGTGTATCTTCTAAAGATTTGTATTCTTCTAGAAATTTGTACACCTTCTAAAGATTTGTATTCTTCTAGAAATTTGTATACCTTCTAAAGATTTGTATTCTTCTAGAAATTTGTACACCTTCTAAAGATTTGTATTCTTCTAGAAATTTGTATACCTTCTAAAGATTTGTATTCTTCTAGAAATTTGTACACCTTCTAAAGATTTGTATTCTTCTAGAAATTTGTATACCTTCTAAAGATTTGTATTCTTCTAGAAATTTGTGTATCCTCTAAAGATATGTATTCTTCTAGAAATTTGTGTACCCTCTAAAGATTTGTATTCTTCTAGAAATGTGTGTATCCTCTAAAGATATGTATTCTTCTAGAAATTTGTACACCTTCTAAAGATTTGTATTCTTCTAGAAATGTGTGTATCCTCTAAAGATATGTATTCTTCTAGAAATGTGTACACCTTCTAAAGATTTGTATCCTTCTAGAAATTGGTAAACCTTCTAAAGATTTGTATTCTTCTAAAAATTTGTGTATCCTCTAAAGATTTGTATTCTTCTAGAAACTTGTATAACCTTCTAAAGAAATGTATCCTTCTAAAAATTGATATACCTTCTAAAGATTTGTTTTCTTCTAAAAATTTGTACACCTTCTAAAGATTTGTAAACCTTCTAAAGATTTGTAAACCTTCTAAAGATTTGTAAACCTTCTAAAGATTTGTATTCTTCTAGAATAATTTGTATATCCTCTAAATATTTTTGTATGGTCTAAAAATGCATATATACGTACTAAAGATATGTATATATTCTTAATACTTGTATATCTAAATATTAATCTTTAAAGGTTTTTTGAACACAAAATTACAAATCTCCAGACCATTTAGAAATGTGGGCGCTACTTTCCGAATTTAACTTTTCATCCACAAATAAACAAAAGGCTAATGCCGCTGTCCTAGCAAAATTTCCTTCATTGCACACTATATGGTGTTTTCCCGTCCTCAATTAGCCCATATAGGTGCAGAAATCAGGACCGAAAACTCCATTCATTTCATTTATTTGTCTTCAAGATTACTTTTTCACAGTCGACAATTTTGTATATTTTATACCGATTTATATATTTTGCTTAAAAATCTTATTATTCTAAAAATTTGTACACCTTCTAAAGATTTGTATTCTTCTGAAATTTGTATTGATTTGCATTCTTCAAGAAATCTGTACACCTTCTAAAGATTTGCATTCTTCAAGAAATCTGTACACCTTCTAAAGATTTGCATTCTTCAAGAAATCTGTACACCAGGGTTCGCAGGAGTACCGGCGGTACCAGGTGACCGGTACCGGTACCGGTACAAGGCTGGTACCGGCGGTACCGGTACCGGTACTACAATGGTACAATGAATTTGAGACCAAATCATGTATGACAAACTGCTCACTGCTGTATAACCCTATATTCCCTTTATTGCTACTTCTATCAGATGAATCTCTTCCCCGCGAACCAAACGTTTACATTATACTCACAATTTCTTTCATTATCGAAATGAATTTTACTTTATTAGGAACTGAAAAAATGGAGATATACATCTAACACTTATACACAACACCAACAGTTGGGTGGCAACTGAAAGTCAATTATACAGATATTCTTTATTCGATCTCAACTATTTCATTTGATGGTTTTCCCAGAAAACGTCAAGCGTTTAAATATACCTTATATGATCATAAGAGACAATTTTAATAGAAAATAGTTTCTTGCTGCCTGACGATAAGCATAATATTATGGTCTCATGACTTGGGGGACATGTCCCAGTCCGGGGACATTTTGACATATTCCAAGGGACACGAACTGATCTATAGGTCTGACAAAATATGTCATATCTTGTATTATCTCGCAATACCAGTGTCCACTGCCTGCAATGACCACAATTTAAGTTTGTATTGAAACGAAAAATTCTCTGACTATATCAAGCTTCGAAATTGCATGTTTTCTATGCCTTCTGTGGAAAATTCAGGGGACACGATCATTTCCATACGCATTTTGGGGACATTTGAGAAAACCAGTTGAAAACCTAGTCCATATATGGTCAGGTTAGCGTGAGAATATGTCAAGCGACTGAAATAATGCACGTGCAATGTGAGGAATTCTTTCACATAAACCTCCGTGTTTTCACAAATTCTGGTACCGGTACCGCCGGTACTGGAACCCGGTACCGGTACCGGTACTGAGGCGTCAGTACCGGCGGGTACCGGTACCGGTACTGGTACCGGTTGCGAACCCTGCTGTACACCTTCTAAAGATTTGTATTCTTCTAGAAATTTGTGTATCCTCTAAAGAATTTTATCAATCATACATAATGATATAGTCTTTAAGACATCATTACGATTGTAATTTTTTAAATGTTTTTTTTTTAACACAAAAATATAAATCTCCAGACCATTCTGAAATGTGGGCGCTACTTTCCGAATTTAACTTTTCATCCACAAATAAAGAAAAAATGTTGTAGCAACGTAAGAGGTGCCGCTTTCACAGAGACTTGGTACCTTTTATATGATAAGATAAAAAATAATTGAAAACATAAATACCTTTAGAAGAAGGGTTTTCGATGAAAATATAGTATATTTAAAATATCATGGTAGACATGGAAACTGGGGTTATCCGTGACCGTCTACACTAAACGTTGTCTCTTCGTTAACAGTTTCAAATGAATTAAATCTGATAAGTTAACTTTTGATTGAATAAATACGGCGATGTAACGTTCTAGTGGTGACATTTTGATATTTAAACTTCTATTACATATTAAAGGGATTGTAAAGAGGTTTTCTAAACTCTGTATGTTTATCGGGGACACTGATAGCATCAATTTGTGACATTCTGATTTTCATTCCGACGTCTGTGGTTCTTGCAATTCCACTAAAACTAACGCGTTTTATGACGTCACTAATAGTGATTTGCCGGAAGCTATTAGTGACGTCATAAAACGCGTTAGTTTTAGTTGAATTGGAAGAACCACAGACGTCGGAATGGAAATTGGAATGGCGCAAATTGATGCTGTCAGTGTCCTCGATACACATACAAAGTTTAGAAAACCTCTTTACAATCCCTTTAAGATATATTTCAGTATATATTTAACAGTGGTGTAGACCAATGTTATGATCAGTACGTGCCGAGATTAGTCGCGACTCTTTCTCAAAGAAATATTTAATGTCGTTAAAATAGGTTTTGTTTGATGTTTCTCGTACAGTACTTGTGATAAATGTTTATTTTTTTTGACAAGAAATTGTGTTAAAGGAAATTTTTAATTTACACGAAAAATTACTTGAAGTAACTTACATTTACTGTAACCAAATCTATGAAATATGCTTGATCAAACTGCTTGAAAATCGCAGAATCTAAAATTTGAGCACTTACAAGCCACCCACTCTAATTAAAAAAACTGAAAATTGTGAAGTAGGTCAGAATGTTCATGTAGGGGCCCACGACTCAACAGGGGGGCAGACCGACTTCTGCCCGAATTTTAGTAATGTTTTCCCAATGATTGCCCGATTTTTTGGAACTTTTTGCCCGAAAACATACTTTTGGGGAGATGCCCCCCCCCCTGTCTCCTACGCCTATGATGATATACAAAAACAAAATGTGTTGTTAGTAAAAGCATCGAGTTCTGTGAAATGAAATGAATGGAGTTTTACGTCCTACTTTTCTGCACCTATATGGGCTAATTGAGGACGAGCACGCCATGAATCATGAAAAACTCGAGTAAAACGTAATGAGGAAAACAGGAAGTATGGAATAATATAGATTAAAAAAACAGGGAATGAAAAAATATCGTCGGTTGGTATTTAGTAATTGTTGTCTTTGTGTTTTCAATGACAAAAGAATCTTAAATATGTAGATTACTTAGAATGTCGGTAGTTCTGTATTTAGTAAAATATAGAGTGTTTTTTTTATTTTACTTTTACTACATGTTTCCGCCTTTAATTTGAAGTAGGACATCCTAATGATTTCTTTTCCTTGTGGTAGCCAAGAACCATCGCCCTTATTGTGTAAGGTCTGCCTTTTTGCGAAAATATTACTTCAATATGATATTTCAGTTTATGTTTCTACCATACGAAACTTCTTATCTTTCCTAGCTCCGTATGTGTTGCAGATAAAGACACGAACCTAATCACCAGCCATGACACCAACGATATTCGTTGAACGATAAAGTATGCATCAAATTTAATATTAAAACGTCTATAGGATATCAATAAGTTCTTAAATGCTAAAAATATTCCCAAATTTAACAGTGTGTATTTACTGAAGAAGTTGCAGTACAGAACTATTTTTAATAGCGGAGGCGTTTTTGAGTTACAAGACTAGAAACCGGAAAGACGATAAAAGACATTTCGCACCATTATGAGTTGTTTCGACCTCATTAACATTAGTCTGCTTAAATTTTTATTCTTTTTCACTTAGTATGGATCAAATAAAATATATTTTCGTTTGAGTGGTGTGGAATCCATCTTGGGACATTTGGTTTGTTTACATGAAGTCGTTTCGTCTCATTTATGGTCTCCGAGAGAAAAATTTCTACGCGTGAACTATTTAAAACATGGTTGGTCAATAGGTCAGAGTAATATCTCCGAATCTAGAATTTCTCTGTTGATCAGAATGTGTTTCTACTTGACCAGCCTGACTTTTGTTTTAAATGGATACGTTCCCGATTCCTATTCGTTCGACCAATGATGCTTTAGTCCTCACCATGGACACCAATTTCTTCGTCATCGCCTTGAGCTATCGATGTACAATATGAAAGAAAAATACTTATATAAACTTTTTTTAGGAAATTTTATGGTCGTTTTAACGAACTTGTGGACAAATATAACAAATCTGTTTCTTGGCTGATTTTTTTAGTCAGGCATAAATTGATCTGATTGTATCCCATGATACATTATAGTAGTGGCGGACTACTCTTACTCTTTTCGAAACACCTGATGGTACTTCTCTTTGGAGTAGCCCACTACTATATAACTAATACTCTTGATTTTGAAACACCTGGTGGTACTTCTCTTTGGAGTAGCTCACTACTATACAACTATTACTCTTGATTTTAGTGGTACATTTCAATAGATAAAAAACATAATTCACAGAAGAATTCACACACTTTATATTATTTTAATTATCAGAACTTATATCATCAACACCGAATAATAAACACAATGGGTGATTTCAAAGTTGGTGTTAACACCAGGTGTTTACACTAAACCCAACACTAACACCCGTTTCTACACCAACTTTGTAATCGAGCTGCGGTGTTGGTGTTAACACCTGGTGTTGGTGTTACCCTATTTCAAAGTTGGTGTTAAGTGTCAAAATGCCACCAGCTTAACACGGGGTGTTGAGCTAAACCGCAGCTGGTGTTTTTTCGCGTGAAATTTACAGAACTTTCTATAGGTCAAAATAACCAACCCCTAGGGCTTAACACCAGATTGATTTCAAAATTGACAACTAGTCTCTAACACCCAGACTTTCGTCTCAGCAGGCGTAATCAAAGTAGGTCTGGATGATAGAGACAAGTCTTCACTGGTATCTAAGCTGGTTTTATCATTAAAGAGATTGTAAATATGTTTTCTAAACTTTTTATGTATATCGGGGGCACTGATAGCATCAATTTGAGCCATTACAATTTTCATTCCGACCTCTGTGATTCTTGCAATTCTACTAAAACTGACGCGTTTTTTTTACGTCAACTGTGGCGAATTGCATTGATATCGCTGTAGTAGCTTCCGGTAGTTTCCCACAGTTGACGGTAACTAGGTGTTAACCCAACACCCGGTGTTAACACAGGTACTGACCTAGGCTTGGTGTTTTTGCCTTTGGTTCAACACCACTCATAAACACCTGGTGTTGATTATACACCGATGTTTACATCAGTGTTGTCAACCGGCGTTAACACTTGCCATGGTGTTTGGGGCTCTGGGTAGACACCAACACCAACACTGACACCTAACTCTAACAAAAACACCAACTTTGAAATCATCCAGTATAGCAAAATCAAGAATCATAAGAATGTGAGCATATAGAGAGGAACTAAGCTTGGTAGTCAAAACAACAGCATTTATTGGATGCAACACAACACGTCTTTTTATATTTAATACATAACAGAATTTGAAGGTCTAATAATCATAGCCGTAGAGGCCCACGACACAACAGGGGAGCAGATCGACATATTGCCCGAATTGTAATGATATTTTGCCCGATTTGTGGAATTTTTTGCCCGAAAACATAATAATTGGGGGGAAACTGCCCCCCTGTCTCCTACGGTTATGCTAATAATTGCAGGTATCAGAGGTGTAGTCACAAGTTTTTTTGTTCTGATCCCACTTCAGGGTGGCGCTGCAAGGCTGGTTAATAAGATATCCATTTGAACAACTAATATGTTGGTTACATCCCTCACAAGATTGGTATTCTCCACCAGGTAAATTATTACAGTCCGATACGCATGCTCCGTTATTGATGATAAGATCTTCTACTTCCGCTAGAGTCATTGACTGTGACACAACTAACTCGTATACAGTAACAAAAGAACCATCACTTAGTTTTACCGACTTTTCTATAAATTGATACGCTGAGCTGGTGGCAACAGGTGATGTTGTGGTTGAAGTTGTGGTTGTATCTTCTACCATCTGCCATGTTTCTGAAAGATTTCAGAACATTAAAGAAAAGAAAGAAACATCTATATTTTACAAGGATAACAACTTAGTTTCCTTGTGAATCCTTTTTCCCAGCTGGTCCTTGGCCAAACATCTATATTTTACAAGAATAACAACTCAGGTTCCTTGCGGATCCTTTCTCCCAGCTGGTCCTTGGCCAAACATATATATTTTACAAGGATAACAACTTAGGTTCCTTGCGGATCCTTTCTACCAGCTGGTCCTTTGCTAAACCTCTTGGTATTGATCTTACAAGGATAACAACTTAAGTTCCTTGCGGATACTTTCTCCCAGCTGGTCCTTGACCAAACATATATATTTTACAAGGATAACAACTTAGGTTCCTTGCGGATACTTTCTCCCAGCTGGTCCTTGGCCAAACATATATATTTTACAAGGATAACAACTTAGGTTCCTTGCGGATACTTTCTCCCAGCTGGTCCTTGACCAAACATATATATTTTACAAGGATAACAACTTAGGTTCCTTGCGGATCCTTTCTCCCAGCTGGTCCTTGACCAAACATATATATTTTACAAGGATAACAACTTAGGTTCCTTGCGGATCCTTTTTCCCAGCTGGTCCTTGGCCAAACATCTATATTTTACAAGAATAACAACTCAGGTTCCTTGCGGATCCTTTCTCCCAGCTGGTCCTTGGCCAAACATATATATTTTACAAGGATAACAACTTAGGTTCCTTGCGGATCCTTTCTACCAGCTGGTCCTTTGCTAAACCTCTTGGTATTGATCTTACAAGGATAACAACTTAAGTTCCTTGCGGATACTTTCTCCCAGCTGGTCCTTGACCAAACATATATATTTTACAAGGATAACAACTTAGGTTCCTTGCGGATACTTTCTCCCAGCTGGTCCTTGGCCAAACATATATATTTTACAAGGATAACAACTTAGGTTCCTTGCGGATACTTTCTCCCAGCTGGTCCTTGACCAAACATATATATTTTACAAGGATAACAACTTAGGTTCCTTGCGGATCCTTTCTCCCAGCTGGTCCTTGACCAAACATATATATTTTACAAGGATAACAACTTAGGTTCCTTGCGGATCCTTTCTCCCAGCTGGTCCTTGGCCAAACCTCTTGGCATTGATCTTTCCCGGATTATCCGAATGACAATTAAAGGGTTTTCATTATGCAAATAAAGGAAGAAATAAATGACAAGAAACAAAAGGAAAGGCGTATAACTCTGTCTATGTCAGTTTCCCAAATCTTATAGATTGGTAACCAATTGTGATCCATTTATTTGTAGCAATATGGCTGGCTCATAATTTCCAATGTCTACTTTCCATTCCTACCCGTTTTAAAGCAATACCACCTCTTAGAATGAATAAAACAAATAAAGTTCTCAAACTTGGTCAATGAGAGTATATATTCATCAACAGTGTCCAAAGTATACAAACAGAATAATAATAAAAAAAAACATAAAACTATGTAGTTTTCCATACAATTACAGATTATTATTGAAAAACGCGTAATATTTTGTGTATCTTGTAGAGATTATAATATATAAGGTGGTTTTCTGGATTTATCAGATTATTTAGGTAATCTGTTTTATAGTTATGACACCTCATAAGTTGTCTAATCAATATGAATTCTTATTCACTCAGTTTGAAACTTTTGCTTTTTTGATTATTCCGTAGTATCGCTTTAAGATAGTAATGCTTTTTTATATCTGATATGCAAATTGTCGAGAATTGCCAATGTCTACACCAATCGTATCTACTTCGGACCTACTAGTGGCTAGATAACCTCGTATACAATAAGGTAGTCGCCATATTGAATACATTATAGTTGAGCCAATCACAATAAATCTTCACAGAATGTCGTCTTCTTTCGCGGTAAAAATAGACAATCAAAATCATTTTCCGTTTACCGTGCAAGATGGCCGCCTATCATGGCAGAGTCATTGCAATGATTACACAGTCTCAAACAAAATGACGAAGGTTGAGCCGAATGTGTCTACACATGTTTACTCGAAAACAAAATATGAAATATAATATTATAGTAGATTGAACAGTATCACTGTATCTAAAACAAGTCGTTGCCTAGCAAGATAAACCCTCTTCCCTGATAAATATTTACTCCCTGATCACAACGAGTTCTGGATCGAATTGTGCCTATTAATTTTTTATAAATGGAAATATTAACCCTAATTTAGTTCTGAGAGTCTTACGGCCGGCGTCAAAAAATCGTTCAATGTGCGTTGGCTTACGACAGCCCTACGACAAAATCGGGAGTGATAGGGGGGTATTTAACATGTCAAATAAAAAAACGTCTTGAAGATTGCCAATTGAATCAATATAGATGATCGTACCAAATTTCTTTGAAATCAGATGAAAACTGTAGTTTCTATCAAGTTTACAAGCCAAGTGTGGACGAACGGACAGGGTTAACAACAATATACGACTACATTACAATGTGATCAAATCTGGCTCAAATAACAAGCTACTTTTTTAGAGGCTTATTGTAACTTGTCGTCAGGATCCCAAAACACTTTTTTGGTGGTCAAGTCACCTCCAGATGATTATCGATATGCTTCATGATAAAAATCATAGTATGCTATCAGTTAATATGCGTTTTTGTGGGACGATTCGATTTTCTAGTACGATTTGGTGTAATTTGCTGTGGTCCACAAATGTACCTGCGATTAGGCAGCCTTGACGGTCCACAAAAGAAGGTCACGTGTATGTTATATATGACGTCATTGATATATCAGCCAATAATATTACGAACTGGCACATTCCGCCATCTTATAACACCTAATCGAATAGCCTAACCACCTCTTGGAACGGTTAGGTCGATTAGCCTAATCAGTTTAGGTAAACGGTCTCACAAATGCACCGATTAGCCTAATCGAACTGGCTCACAAATGCGCAAAATACCTAATCGACCGAATCGAATCGTGCGACAAAAACACCTAATAATAACTACCTGTATGACACGAAATCTTCCCTGGTTTATCAACAACACAGTATGTTTCATCTGGACAAATATGGTGAGAACAGTCTCCTGCTAATTTCTGGAAAATAAACATTTTGTTATAACTAACGGTAAAGAAGGTGAATCTATAGCGGTTTGTTGATTTTTGGCAACCAGGCACTTGGTAGTGGGGAATTTGGACAATGACACCCTTGGTCATTGGGAATTTGTCAACCACACATTTGGTCACAGGGATATAACAACCCAACACGAAATTATGATACAGGGTATTTGTCAACCAGAAATTACTGCCAATATTTTTCAATATACCGCTTACCTTTGGAAGATATTGGCAGTAATGCATGAACCTATTTTTTTCACATATTCAAAATTTTGACAGAGTTATCTCCCTTAATGATGAACTTCTTGCAAGTTAAATTTGGAAATTGTCAATGAATTTTCATTGAATTCGCTCTACGACCCTATATACTTGGACATCGCTTGGAAATTATTACAAAGGGGGGAAACCAACAGCTATATATCAGAAACAGTTGACCTGTCCAGGGGTATAATGGAAAATTTTAAGAAGCGTGTAGAACGAAGGGGGTACATAAGATACAACCGAGACGAAAAGTGCTACATATCTCTTAGTACGTGCACGGTACTGTAGATTTCGTTTTGCAGTTGTGCTTAGGTTTTATTATTATTACACTATTGAAAATTTGATTACAGTTGAACTTGCAACCAGACAGAAATACTGTGTGACCCGAAGAGAATTGCTTGCAATAGTTACTTTTACAGACAAATTTAAGCATTATCTCTTGGGTCGCAAATTTATACTCCGCACAGACCATGGTTCCCTGACATGGCTTCACAGATTCAAAAGTCCCCAAGGACAATTAGCCCGATGGCTAGAACAGCTCAGTCAATTTGATATGGTTCTTCAACATAGGGACGGGAAACTCCACGGAAATGCCGATGCGTTGTCTAGATACCCCTACACTGAAGACAAAAAATGTAACTGCTATACTGCTGGTTCAGATCCCGAGTCACTTCCCTGTAAGGGATGTAAACATTGTCTCAGGGTTCATCAAGACTGGGAAAAGTTTGAAGCTGATGTTGATGATGTTATACCAATAGCCATACAGAGATTGACAAATGATGACGTAGGAATATGTAGCTGGATTGATGGGTTCAGTCATAAAGATTTAGAAGCAGAACAGAAGAAAGACAAAGAATTGTCAGTTATTCATGAGTGGAAAGAAAAAGGACCACCAGACAATAAACAAGAGCTTTTTAAGGAAGCACCCTGCTTACGTCATTACTGGTTATGCTTCCAAAATGTCATCAAAGAAGATGGAGTTCTACTTTATGTTTGGAAATCTATGTTAAACGACAAAAAGCTTTTAATTGTTCCAGAATCATTAAAGAAAACTGTGCTGAAATTATGTCATTCAGATGTCCTTTCTGGACATCCTGGTTTTCAAAGGACACTTAGTAGGATGAAGGAACATTTTTACTGGTATGACATGCGATCTGATATTTTAGATTTCATCAATTCGTGTTCGACATGTTCGGTAAATAAGAAAAGTTCACATGCGAGCCGAGCTTCTCTACAACAATATCAGGCAGGTGCTCCAATGGATAGGGTCCAATTAGACATCTTAGGGCCATTTCCACTATCCAAGAAAGGTAATAAGTATATACTGGTAATTGTAGACCAGTTTACGAAGTGGACGGAAGCATACCCATTACCAGATCAGACATCTGAATCTATCGCACGAGCCTTTGTTGACAATTTCATATCCCGGTTTGGAGTTCCTCTCGAAGTTCATACTGACCAAGGACGAAATTTCGATGGTGATTTGATGAAAAGACTAGGACAGTTGCTTGGATGGGCTAAAACACGTACTACGCCTTACCACCCCAGCTCAAATGGTCTTGTGGAGAGATTCAATAGGACCCTCCTCCAGATGATTCGATGCTATCTAAACCACCAGGATGAATGGGATGAAAACTTGCATCTTTTAACAGGAGCCTATCGTAGCACCCCACACTCAAGCACTGGGATGACCCCTAATAGACTGATGCTAGGGCGGGATATTCATCTTCCATCGGATGTGATATTTGGATTTGACGACTTGAATGAAAACAGACCAGTGGATCAAGCAGAATATGTACAGAACTTGAAAGATTCGATGAGTAAATGTCATGAGATAGCAAGAAATCATCTTCAGAATTCATCAAGAACGCAAAAGAAACTGTATGATTTACGAGTGAATCAATTTCATTATGCTGTTGGTGATTTAGTGTATGTTTTGAACACTGCTAAAAAGGTTGGACGCAGTCCCAAATTACAGGCTCAGTGGAAAGGTCCTGGTGTAGTTACAAAGAAATTGGGACCAGTACTCTACGAGGTCAAATTTCAGAAATCACAAACAATCCTCCACCATGATAGACTTAAAAGTTGCTCTTTGGGGTCTGTACCGACATGGATTTCAAGAATGAGACACGAACTTGATGTAAGCCAGGAAGCTACGTCTAAAGATGAAGATACCAGCAGTGATAGATCGGGTATATCAGGGGCACTGGACCCCAGTTTACCTAATCTCTCAGATACAGATGTTGACGTAGAAGACGGTTCTAAAGGAATGGATCAAAGACACAGTAATGACCAATCGTCGCAAAAACAGTCCAGTCTGATACCAGATTCTGATGATGGGATACAGATCCCTGACTCAGAGACTAGGTACAGATATTCAAGTCGTGGTCGGCGAATCAAAACACCTGCGAAATATCAATCTTAAGAATTCAGTTATTGGTTTAATTAATCTTTATATTGTACAACTCCTATGTAAAAGGGGGAATAGTGTAGTGATTGTTGGGTACGCTATTGCTTATAGACTTGGTTTGATTACGCTATGTACATTATTGCTTGTTTTCGATTGGTTGATAAAAAGCATGAGGCAGAGTTGAATAAAAGTTCTTAGTGTGAAAACGTGCTCTTATATTCTCAACTCCATAACTAGCAAAATAGCTGGTTTTTCGTAGTGTCATCTACCCACGCCACCCTCAGACACTACAATACTATGCAATATATAGAAAAGTCATCTATAGAAATAGAAGGAGAAATGTCTAATTTAAGATATATTTGAAGGAAATATGCAATTTTCGTACATTTCTTGTGCTTCTGAAGGATACTTAAGTATATTCAAGACCCAAATCAACCAATAAAAATGAAGACTGGTCCCCTTTTTGGTCCCCTAGAATTTTGACTAATTGATTACAGAAGTAATTGAGTATTTGTTGAAACAGTAATGAGATTTAGAAGGTTTAAAAAGTTTAATTTCTTTTCAATTTTAGGTTAAAACATCTTAATTATTGACTGTCTGGATCGAAGGCTAATTGATTAGAATTCTTAAAGGGATAGTAAGCTTTATAACGATATCCGAATTTTCCAATAAATAGACAATTAAATATTACCCTAGGCCGATAAAATTTCACAAATTCTTAAACAGAATAAAGTTTTTAGCGATTTTCGGCTAACATTCACTTTTCATGGAAGCCGCCATTGATGACGTTATGGTTCGTGATTATGCGAGATGATGACGTCACGTCGTAGATAGAACGGTAAACAAAGCATGGCCGACATTCAGCCAGCCGATCGTTTTGAGCCACAAACGCTAGGGTTTACAGTGAAAGACCGACCAAAGACAATGGCACATAAAAAAGATGATCGCCTCATGAATTCGACTTAATTTTGCTGTGGATTTTAAACTTTATTGGCGCTGAGTTTCTGAGTGTCGAAAATGTGTTTGTTTTGTAGCGTGAAAAACGAGCTGATCAACCTGCGTATGGCGTATGGCTTTCCGAGACTATAACATAAGTTCATGTAGACTCTCAGTTTAAAAAAAAACGCGCGTTTCATCAGGATTATGCCTGCAAATGTCTAAGCCCAGAATAAATCAAGTTTTTCCTGCAACATTTACAAAGAAATAAGACGAATGAAAATTAAATGACCCAGCCATGCCGCGTGTAAAATAACTTGTACCGTCTTGGTTTTTTGTTTCATTCAAGAACAAACTGACTTGAAAATCAAGACTACTAAAGGAATTATATCAGTAAAGGATCTGGACAATCAAGATACAAATAACGCTGGAAATTTAGAACTGACGGTACAGGTGTAAACAAAAGACGAAGTAAGCCTTTCGACTACCACTCAACGGCAGGTTTTCTGACTAGTCTTTCGACATGATTTGAAGACGAATCCAAAACAAACAAATTCCCGATTTCATAGGATTTAATTCATCAAAGTAATAACTAATTTTCTATGCAGCCTGCCATAATTCAAAGTGAGTTTACCTTCACCATACGGCTGTATTTTTCACGCCCTCATTGCCAATCATCGTGTTGACATTTTATTACGACGTGACGTTCTATCTACGACCTGACGTCATGTCACGTGACGCGTCAAGCAAATATGGCGGCCTCCATGATTTGTAATTCATTGACTTTAAATTGTGATATTAGACGAAGTAAAGTACGAACATCAATAAAAACTTTTGGAATATGTTTATTTTATTCTAGTCTATCATAAATTTACAAAGCTTACTATCCCTTTAAGTAAATAACGTATACAAGATATTCTTAAAGCGATACAACCTCTTAAAATGAACAAAACAATTATGTTCTCAAACTTGGTCAATAAGAGTATATATTCATCAACGATGTCCAAAGTATATGTTCAAACAGAATGCAAAAAACCCATGAAACTATGTAAATTTCCATAAAATAACAGGTTATTATTGATAAACGCCTTAAATTTGATTAAATTGTATATTTCTGGATTTATCAGATTATTTAGGTAATCTGTTTTATAGTTATGCAACCAGGCAAGTAGCTTGATGAATATAAACTCCTGTTGACCAAATTTGAAAATTGAGATTTTTTGTTTATTTTAAGAGGTTTTATTCCTTTAAGTAAATAACGTATACAAGATGTTTTAATTCGCTTGATTTCATATCCATTTACCTACATTATTTAAATGATATGGAAATATATTTCTCAAACGACCTATAGGGAGCCGCGGTGGTTCAGTGAGTTAGACGCTTGCTCGCTAACCTGGCATGGGTCGAGATGATACCTTCGGATTTTTCAACCCGGTTTCCCCCTGTCAGTGATGCAGGTCGGAGGGGCTGACATGGAAAAGCGTCTAGTCGTTCGGATGGGACAATAAACCGAAGCCCCGTGTGCTATTGGCTGTGCACGTTAAAGATCCCTCCACAGTTGGAAATAGAAAATAAGAGCAGGCTAATGCCGCTGTCCTGGCAAACATTTCCCTCATTGCACACTGCATGGCGTTTGCCCGTCCTCAATTAGCCCATATAGGTACAGTAGGACGTAAAACTCCATTCATTTCATTTCAAACGACCTATAATAATTGTTTAGCAAAACGGTCATTTCCCTCACTGGGGAGAAACTAAAATGTTTGTACTTAATCTGTCCCATGACAATTCTGATTATAATTGTATAGAACACAATAGCTTGTATATACGTACTATTTAAAAAATCAATTCATCAATACTTGAAACATGTTCGATCATAATTGAGTTTAAAAGGATGTTAGAACTATTTTGTCCACTCGAACTATCGGAAAGCTTTAATCAAACATAGGCTTGCGGCAAGTCTCGAAAGCGTATACGCCCACCAGTAGCTTGATAAAGAGGTAAATGTGAATACCAAAACGACTGCGATATAAGAGTTTTATGCGATAAAAATCAACGCATCATCACTTAATTCAACAGTACACATCTTCATAATGATATTGACACACATACATAATATCAAATGAATCCATGGAGAATTGTAGAAAACGAACGCGATATCAGAGTTTTACGCGATATCTCTGAAGAAAATCATCGAATCATCACCAAATTCTATAGTGCACATCTTCATAAAAATATTGACACACATACAAAATATCAAAAGGATCCATGAAGAATTGTAGCCTGTAGAGTGAGCACGAGGTAAATGTGAACAGGGGTAGCCACAATATACGCCCATACTTAAGTGTGGGCGTATACAAATATCTTGCCGTTGATTTTTTTTGAACGCAGAATATATCAAATTTGATATGAATTTGGTTGGTTTAGGTAAACATATTAAAGTGAAAAGAGACCAAGTTAGAGAGCAGTATGTATTTATTCTACTAACATCGAATTTTAATACCAAATTCCAAAACTTACTTATCAATAAGGACATTCCGTTTTTTGTAGAAACCTTTCAAAATTTCAAAAGTTTTGTCGAGAAAAAATATCAGACTGTCTTTAAATGTGTCAGCTAAGGTATATTTTATCGGATACATTGGCATTCAAACCATATTGAAATACTCTACGTTCAGATGTCCACTTTCATTAACATTTCAGAATCTTTGAGTCATCTCTTTCCATATATGAAATGAAATTCTGGTAAAAATTTGTTTTTCATTTAGGGACACTGATAGGCTACTAAAGATATACAGCAAAACCTGAAATTTTGATTATCATTGTAAATCCGTTCATGGTTGATCACTTCATACATTTTTCGAATGGAATGCATTTCAAAATATATTAAGAACTCCTATGAGGGATGATTTTTACTGGGGTTGAAGTACAGTTTTAAACTACAACAACATTTGGCTTAGATTAACAGACATTAAGTTGAAATACTAGCTAATTGTAATTAGCTCAAATATTGTCCCATAACATCTTATAAGCTGCTTTATTAGAAATAAAAAAAAGTGGTTCCCCTCTATTCATATTTTTTTTTCTCTAGCCTATCTTTTATTTAACTATATTTTGCCGTGTAAGGTTTGTAGTTGCTTGTGGTCAAATGAATCTGACCTCATGAGGAGTCACAAAACAACATCCCTTGCGCTATAAACCATACTTTGGAATAGAACAGGGGGTCATGGTAATTGTGGTGGAATATGTCAGGAGGTTGCGTTTCCAGGCATCAAATTCTCAAACCTTATATTCGTCAGAAAATGTCAGGAAATTGAGTTTACAGGCGTTTAGTTCTCAAAATTTTCTAGGCTAGATCCCTCAGACTTTACTATACAAATAATCTTCAACCTCAAATTTGCTGAGAAATGTCAGGAATTTTCGTTTCCAGGCGTCTTATTCTCATAATTTTCTTCTCGTGGTCTCGTAGTCCCTACACAAAAGAATCTGAAGTTGTTCAGGAAATTGCATTTGTGGGAGTCTATTTCTCACAATATGTCTACGCTAGATCCCTCAGACCCTATACAATTAATCTTAAACCATAATTTCGGTGGAATATGTCAGGAATTTGCGTTTTCAGGCGTACAATTCTCAATATTTCCTTCAGGTGGCCCTATACAAATAAACCTTCAATTAGTCAGAAAATGTCAGGAAAAAGTGCTAATGGGCTTTTATTTCCAAAAATTTCTTCTTGTGGTCCTGCATTTCCTATACAACAAATCCTTTAATTCATCCGAGAATAACGTTTCAGCAAGTCCATTTGTCTGACGGGGTCGTAAAAATCATATATCCAGGCTTCTTATGGACAACCTTGAAGCAATAAAGTTAGCAATTAATAGTGTAGAGGGCACCACTTGGCCACGTTTTCAAGGAGGGAAAGGAAAGGGATAAGGGTGGGGAGAGGTAACTAAACTGCCCTTGATTGGACGTTTGCCCCCCTAGAAGTACTTGGCTGGCAACGGGCCTGCGTCTGTTTCACTGCATTTTCGGTGATCTAGTTTTCAACTTCGCCTGTTCAATTAATTGCCGCCCAGTAACAATTCCTTAGACGAGGCACTGGTCAAAAGTATACATACAGAATCTAATAAAACCAAAACTAAGTCAATTTCAATAAAATTATAGGTTATTTTTGTATGTAAAATATCTGTAAGCGTTTTTCAATTTTTATATAAAGCATAGGTTATTTTTTTATTTATCAGATTATACAGGTAATATGTACAGGTGCGTCCGCCGACGAATATAAACTCTTATACCAAGTTTGAGAATTTTGATTTTGTGGTCATGCTAAGCGGAAGTATCGTATCCTTTTTTTAAGGTCTTTCTCACTTTATACGTTTATATACATAATATTCAAGCGTAGCCCACTAGCTTGCTAGTTTGAGCCCTCTTGCATGGTACGATGGTATCACATATGTGGGATCATCTGAGGTGGCTATATAGCCAAACCTCAACTCCAGTATCAGCACTGCACTGATGAGGTCCAGAAGGGCAAAGCAGTACTGTTTGCGGTAATATTTATGTACGTTTATTTTATGTTTAAGACGTCACCCTACGGATACACTCAGTCAGATGATCATTGGAGTAATTTGTTTTTTTTACATAATATACTTAGACCCTAGATTAAATTCATGCACACTGAACTTCTTGTTGACGTGATGTAAGCACAGAATGTCATCCCTCAGTACATGTATTGTTAATTCGAGAAACCATTAGCAAATTACATATAACAATTATTTCTACTGAATAATGCAGTTAAATCTAATATCTTATTACATAATCAAATGTATTGTGCAAACATTTAAGGATTGAATGCAGATTTTTTTGCGTTCATTGGGTGATGAACGCAGAATTTTCACGTGTTAAATCGAATGAATGGCGAAGCCATTCATGTCAGGTTTAACACGTGAAAATTCGGCGTTCATCACCCAATGAACGCAAAAAAATCTGCATTCAATCCTTATATTTACATTCGGTAGAGTTCGGGTATCTTGTACCATATTTTAGTTGTAAAATTATAGCTTTAATGGCTATAATGTAGTTAAAATTGTAAGAAAATTGGGAACGAAATCGGCAACAGAACTCCTGTCCATTAACATGACGTCAAAACTTGAATGACGTCAAAGAGGGAGATCGTCAAGGCAGATCACTCAAATAGTCGACATTTACGATTTTTATATTCATTGTTTGTCCAAAATGAGACTTTATTTCATATCAAATAAGTTCAAAATATCTTATTTTTTTATTTCTTAGAGTACCCAGGCCGATTTTTGATCCATGGTTTGTCTATTCTTAATATAATGATGTTGTGTATTCATACGCCGCAATCTACGTTGTCAAGGAAGATTTTGTTTAGCGACGTCACGGGAGATCACTCTAGAATTTTGCGTTCATCGGTAAATGAATGCAAAATTTTCACAAGGGTTCACTGAAGCGCGTGACAATAAAATGTAAATATTTCTATTTAAGTGGCAATGTGCAATATTTTAGCTTATCTAATCCATAATGATGTTCACAACTCTCCCTCGAATTATAAACCTTCAAATCCATGTGTAGCCATAATTATCAGCATTTGAAAGTCAAAATTACGACTCGCCGTTTAGTAAGACTGCCTTATAGAAAACACAAATACAGAAAATGAAAGATAAATATTTATGTAGGAATATAATTGAAGGGATTATGCTATTTTAGCGTAGTTCTACTACTTCTGGAGGCTATTTACATAATTATGTTCAAGGCTTAAATCGACCCTCGAAAATGCTGAACATTCCCCTTTAATACAGACACGCAGAGTAAGCAGCTCAAACTAGTTTTGTATTGGAGATTAAAAGTTCCACATATTTTGTTGAAACTTACAGAAATATATTTCTCTGTAATTGTTTAGTTTGCGTACATCAGTGTTCCCACACCAAAAACATAACCAATTTTAAAAGGTTAACTTAATTTTGGCATTCTATGGTTAATGGAAAGATTTTTTTTTTTTTTAAACTTTCAGATAATGCAAAAAAAAAAAAAAACTTTTCTGCACCTATATGGGCTAATTGAGGACGGACAAACGCCATGCAGTGTTCAATGAGGGAAATTTTGCCAGGACAGCGGCATTAGCCTACTCTTATTTTTGATTTCCAACTGTCGAGGGATCTTTAACGTGCACAGCCAATAGCACACGGGGCCTCGGTTTATTGTCCCATCCGAACGACTAGACACTTTTCCATGTCAGCCCCTCCGACCTGCATCACTGACAGGGGGAAACCAGGTTGAAGCAAAATACAAGACACATCGACGGAATGAGTACACCATGATAAAAGCATCGTATTAGTAGGCTACATAAATACTTACTGTCGGCCATGCTGATATTTCAGAATATAACATATTAGAATCTGAAGTTACAGCAGTATTGGCTGCAGCAGCTGTTGTTGACAGCAGTTCACAATCAGAGGTCGTCCTGTTGTAGTTGAACGATTCACAGGCAGTTCTTAATTGACAATGTTTAACACATATCAATATAGAAATAGATTTGATAACTTTAAAACTACTGAATCTGAAATATACTCCTTGAGAGAGTTCTTGAAAATCACCTGGCACTGAACAAGTATCCTTCATTTCCAAAAAACTTAAATTCATGAGAACAAGGCAAGTCACTATTTCAACGTTTGACTGCATAGTTTCAGTCTCATGAAATAAAATTAGTATACACCTCCAGCGAGCAAATGAAAATTACCCAGCACAGATCAAAGATTTAAAATCACAAGAACCATAAAAGTCAATATTTCAACGTTTGACTGCATACTAGTAGTTAAGTCTCATAAAATAACATCAAAACTGTGGAATCGTGAGTATACACTTTCAGCGAGTAGAAAATTACCTAGCACAGACCAAAAATTCAATTCGTGAGAACAAGGCAAGTCACTATTTCAACGTTCGACCAAAAATTTTAATTCGTGAGAACCATAAAAATCTTTTTGTGAGAGAATTACCTAGCACAGACCAAAAATTTTAATTCGTGAGAACCATAAAAATCCTTTTTATCAACGCGAGAGAATTACCTAGCACAGACCAAACATTTTAATTCGTGAGAACCATAAAAATCCTTTTTATCAACGTGAGAGAATTACCTAGCACAGACCAACAATTTTAATACGTGAGAACCATCAAAATCCTTTTATCAACGTGAGAGAATTACCTAGCACAGACCAAAAAATTAAATTCATGAAAGTCTTTTATCAATGTTCGACTGCATAGATCCAGTACTACACTGACAATTAGAAATTCTTTAATAAGTCGTCCATCATCATATTGATTTATGTTATAATAGAGTGTATATCTTCTCATATAAAATTCTCACACATCTCAAAGAAAGGGAATTAAATTTCTTTTCTATTGACGCAGGAAATTCTGATATTAATCAAGTTGATAACAAAAACGAAAATAATTTTATCTTGCTTTTACTTGATTAGAAGTCTTTACAGAAGAGTTAAATTTTTAAAGATCTGCAAGGTTTTACGTGCTTTCAGTATCGATCTGTGCTGGGTATTACCACAATTTATTGTTTTTATCATTTTTTGAGTTGCTGCGATATGATGCGTATGCGCAATGTCTTGTCTTGTGAGGTTCTATAGCTCAGTGGTTAGCGCGTCGTTCTTTACAAACATGAAGGTTGTTATGTTTGAGAGTTCGGTTCTCGATCAGGGTGTGAAAGTCCGATGACCTTGAATAAGTCATCTTCACTCATAATTCCAGTCAACCCAGCTGTAAATGGGTACGGATAATCCGGGAAAGATCAATGCCAAGAGGTTTGACCAAGGACCAGCTGGGAGAAAGGATCCGCACGGAACCTAAGTTGTTATCCTTGTAAAATATAGATGTTTCTTTCTTATTTTGCCGTAGGCATACACTGAACCATTTAGTTTTGGACGTATATATTTCGTATTCACAACAAATTGCACGCTAACATATCATTATATCAATTTACATGCGTGTAATCCTATGTACTACCACTGAAACATTCATTCCAGATGATCGTAAATTATTATTACTTCTTATTTATTTATCTTAATACTAGTATACTAATGGAATTAACTGCACTATAAAATATATAGTTCTTGATTCATGACCTAGGCCAGTGCTTTTTATGGGATTTTTTATTCTCATGTCACCCTAACACTGAATGCACGACCTTGCGAAACTATAACCATATTAAACATTAAACAGAATTCTTTAATCTCGATCAATACACTGTTAGCACAATTTAAAGACAAAATTCTGGTCTCAAGTAACACAAAATTAATGTTAAAAAATTGAAATAAACCATTTTTTATTTCAAATGTACGACATGAGCACTTGGACATAGTTTCCATAATCAATACCGTTATTACCTTTTATGAAAGTCTAGCGTAACGGCCAGGTAAATACAAAATTCCCTTAATACCGTACCGTCCTCTTACGATAGTAAATATCATATTCGATTCTCGAAGGAAGAGATTGACGTTGGTTTCTTTTGAAATGTGTGATCATAAACATAATGTTTTGTGTCTACACTCAAAAAATAATATGTGATGAACCCGAACCACATATTTATTTTTTTTAAATTGAACTTTCCGGTAAGTTATGTATAAGTTAAAAGTACGTACACGCAGAATTACGGTTAGTCCTTCACACTATTTTAATCTAGCTCAAAATCTTACATGTATGACTTCATATTGATCAAGGTTGTTTTAAAACCAAGGTGAACGTATACGAGATGAAAATGAAATGAATGGAGTTTTACGTCCTGCTTTTCTGCAAATATATGTGCTAATTAAGGACGGGCAAACGCCATGCAGTGTGCAATGAGGAAAATTTTGCCAGGACAGCGGCATTAGCCTGGTCTTATTTTCGATTTCCAACTGTCGAAGGATCTTTTACGTGCACATCCAATAGTACGGTTTATTGTCCTATCCGAACGACTAGACGCTTTTCCATGTCAGCATCACTGACAGGGGGAAACTGGGTTGAAAAATCCGAAGGTATCAGCTCGACCCATGCCGGGATTTAACCCTGGACCTTCAGGTTAGCAAGCAAGCGCCACACTTACTGAGCCACCGCATAACCACAGCTACCTGTGTAATTTAATTGTTCGTCATTCTAAAATCTAAAACCTTTCCTGATTAGAGCACAATCTCGATAGTTGTTGCTCTCCATTTACCTCAAATTGTTATTGCTTTATCTGAAACGAACGATTATATATTCTATGGCAGTGGTTCCCAACCTGGGGGCCATGATGTTTGTCAGGGGGTCATGGCGCATGATGACGTATTGAATTTTTTCTCTAGCCCAATTTTATTTAACTATATTTTGCTGTGTAAGGTCTGTAGTTGCTTGTAGTCAAATGCATCTGACCTCATGCTGATGAGGAGGCACAAAACAACAACCCTTGCACTATATTCCCTATTTTGTCCTAGTTTGGAATAGAACAGGGGGCCCTGGCTCTGGGAGTTTCGTGAATTTGGGCCACAGCTTGAAAAAGGTTGGGAACCACTGTTCTATGGCATCCTTCTTACCTCTTCATTATATAACAAAAGGAAAACAAAAGCGAACTTCATGACAAAACAACAGCATTTAATTTAAAATTTCAAAGAAATAAAACAACTTTTACTCTGAATGATAAAGATGTAGATAGGAAGAAATATAAGTCCTTAAGGATCAGAATCACAATAGTAGACCAATACTTCCTTGTTGATATGAATCTCTATAATTCTCTTGGTGAAAGTCAAATGACGTTGTGAATCAATGATGTCACTCAAAATTTATGTCGATAACCCGGAAAAGATCAATGCCAAATGGATCCTCTTCGGTACCGACGATGTTAAAGGGACAGTCTTTTCTCAAATTTGTTAAAACCATATACTATAATGTGTAGAAATGTGCCATTTAGAGTATCTGAAAGTTTAAACTAAAAAAATCCAGCCGTTTATTATTGAACAATAAAAACACTCCGAAATGTTTAAAACCTTACTTAAGGTTTTTAAGTTCGTTATGCTTTTTGAATGCAGTTAGATAACTACTGCACTGCACGGATTTGAGTAAAATAAAAGCCTAATTGTAGAGAAATGAATCTCCAATGTATTCTAAAAGTTTCAGCTAGAAATATTGAGCACTTTTTAAGACACACACCAAAACTAGGTAAAATTGCTTAATTAACAATAAGTAGGGCCATACACCCTTTTTGTAATTAACCCTTTAAAAACATGCATAGATATAATAAACATACTTTAGAAATACTCTAGGCCTATTCTATTAGGTAGCATTTGCGATTTTTTTGATAATGGAAACTTTTTAAAAAAAGTAGAATGGCACTTTAAGACCAATCCTTTTAAAATATGTTTTTTTAAATCTTTCTGTATGATACGATACATAATAACTAATTCAGTGACACATACTTCGATAGAATAGAAGAGATTTGAAATAACATACACACATGACAGATGTTAAGAAATAACTTAGGACAAATCGATCACAAATAGTACATGCTTCATCAAATTTAGTTAAAAATTCTTTTCAAACTGTTGATGTATGGTTATATGCAATTCAACATTTAATGTTGGTAAGTCTGCATGCATTCACTGAATCGATTCTTGCACATTACAAAAAAATTGCCGTGCAGAAGCAATCAAAATACTCTCATACAACAAGTTTACAAAGTCCACATGAACACTACTCTGATGTTCCTTTCATGGTTCAGTACAAACTCGGACAACTCCCTAGTGCCTGGGTTTTCAACTGGTTTTCTCAAATGTCCCCAAAAATGCGTATGAAAATGAAAATGAAAATGTCCCCTGAATTGTCCGCAGAAGTGATAGAAAACATGCAATTTCGAAGCTTGATATAGTCATAGCATTTTCGTTTCAATACAAACTTAAATTGTGGTCATTGCAGACAGTGGACACTGGTGTTGCAAGATAATACAAGATATAACTACCTCTAGATCAGTTTGTGTCCCCTAGAGAATGTCCAAATGCCCCAGTCTGGGACATGTCCCCCAAGGTGAAAACCCAGGCCCTAGTGTTATTAACTTTGTCCTTGAGTCTGTACTGAACAATAGGGAGTAGTTGTCAAACAGAATTTAAAATTTCGAAACTTGAACAACAAGATTTAAAGTGCAAGATATAAGATAAATACACAATAATATCAGAGGTTTGAAAATAATAGAAGACATATAGGACCCACCCCACTAATTAATTTTATGCAAATGATTGTATACGAATGTAGTCCATGCTATTTTTAGAAATCCTCTTTCTCCTTTCCTTTTTGGGTTTTTGCATGCCCATTTTGATAAATTTTTGGTCTAGATTTGGAATTTGATGTCTTAAATTGCATTTTCTTTCAGATTTAGTGAGATAATGAGACATCTATAGGCGGAAGGCTATTTCTAAAAATAGTCGATATGTGAGCAGTCCAACTTGTTGTTGGTATCCGGTAGAGGTCTACTTTCATTTTGACTAGTTCAAAATTTTCATGGTCATCATCTATTGAATTTTTGTCGAGAAATCAAGTATTGGTCAGGCTTTCATTGGACATATTGGAAAGTTTTCAACGAGATTTCTGGAAAAAGTTACTGAAGATTGAATTTGGTGATTTAACATTGAAGCGGATGGCAAAAGAATTAGTGGTGTGAGTCCATATGAGCAAAATATCTTGAGGAGTTATCTCCCGTAATGTATTAACCTCATTATTTTTCTCTCCCTAATTAGATACTTAACTTATTGAAATACCGGTAATATCGTTGAGCAGATGTAGCGACGGCGGGTGTGGCGCCTAGTAAAATACCATATTCTAAGCACAGGGGCTCTTAGTAAAAATTTTTTAAATATTGTTTTACGGTGGTAAGAGAAATGAGAAGGGAGGGCACTAATTTTGGGGTCAATTTTTTTTTTTTGGTGGATTTTGAGGTGTGACTGTTCTTAATATTTTAGGATGGAACCTAAACGTAGGTTGCCCTTGTTTTAAGCATATTTCAGTGATATATTTGGGTTTTTTTTCAGGAAGCTTTGACCCATGGTTTTTCTCTTGTAAAAAGAGAAAATGTCATTCTCAGAATCTTTCATTTCAGTTGTGGCATATTCTCAAGGGATAGTTATAGAGGTACATAACCCTACAAAGACAAATAACCGGTCTTCAGGGTGTGCGGTCTTCAGGGTTTTCACTGTAGAAAGATTCCTTTTATTTGTTGAAAAACTGCATTTCTTCAGAAAACCACCACCATTGACGTACGTCACAATTTGACGGACATTTGTTAATTTTAGTTCATTTCTGGAGAAAAAAAAAGGCAAGACACGATGTTTTTGGACTTCAGAGCCACATCCAGTCATTGATTTACACAAACAAAGTTCTCCGCAAAATCAAGGACCATCAATACACAACCATCTGGTGTCTAGAGGATATGGTGGAGTACATTTCCTGCTGCCAGGTCGCATTGAAGAGATGTTTTGCAAATGGTTTCGCCTCTTCCTTTAACTCATCGGTGAGTTCTTTCATGGAACCAGATTTTTGATAAAAGAAATTTCTTGGGTTTGGTTGCTGTCGTGTGTATATTCCTTTGAACCCCATTTCTTTCATCCAATTTCTTTGTTGCAGGCTTCTATAACTCTGCAAACTTTTCATCAAGTAGATGTACTCCACAACCTGTACACTGTCTGTCAACACATTTTAACTTAAAGTGCTTTGAATCTTCTTTTGGGCAAAGTGTTGCCTCTACGGGAGCATACTTGTCCCGTACGGACACTTCTTTATGATATACCACTGATGCCTGATTTATAGCTTGAAGCTTCAAGAAAATATCAGTACAGGGTTCACAAAGACATTGTGAGTGTCTGGTATTTTTAGAACTTTTGGAAGGTAGAGAATGAGACAATGTTATGAGTTTCATCTTGACACTTCCACAAGGAGTATGCTGTATCCACCGTCACTTCCATAATTCGTCTACTACATAGGTCTTTTTTAACAGATCTGATAGTGGGTAATGAGCGTAAGATAGTAGGCGATCTGTAAAACTTCAGTATGTTGTTGACTACATCTAAACGTCATGTGGTGTCGCTTCTGATTTTTCGGAAACGGTCGTTTACGTCCGTACCGGTTTTTTTCCTTATTCTGTATTTTACTAAAATAATTTGGCCGGACTCCTAATTCACGTGCAATACCTGTGTTTAATATATACTTCTAGAAGAACTAGAAGAGTTGATATAATTGTTTGTCTCTGTTGCTTAACGATATCGCCCTTCTGTTTTTTTTTAGGTTATTAATGTTGTTTCTTAGCTTGCGCCATGCATTTCGACACTTGAGCGATGCAACCAACACTCAACCCTTTCGCAGCTAATGCTTCTCCTCTGTGGAGCGATTCCTTTGCTAGTTACACATTCCGAGACGATGTCGGTTAATTAAAGGATCGGATGTCGGATGTAGTTTGGACCACAGACGTCAATACTTTGGACTTCGCTCCGGAGGATGAGAACCCAGTAGAGGCAACAAATTCTTGTTTGCGTATCTTTTCAATGGTTCTTTTCTCTGCCTTTCTTTGTTTTGTTTTAGGTATTATCCGGGCTTTCTTCTGTGGCGTTTGTTTTGCACGACATATTTTTTGTTTATCTCTCCAGTATTCCTGTTGCTTACTCTTCTCTGTAGAGTCAGCACCTTAGATGTTTTCTTTTTTGGTTTAATTTCAACTGCATTTTCTTTCTAAGTACCTTTTCGTTCTCACATTTCCAGTTTCTCTATATCTTTTCTTTTGTTCTTCTGTTCGGACTTTTCTTCTAATTCTCTGCCTTTCAGCTTCTTTGGCTTGATGTATTGCCCATGCTAATGGATCTGCTTTCAACTGAGCCCGCTTTCGTCTTTGGCACATTGCTGCCGACGAGATTGAACATGTCTAGATCGGTCCCTTGGGTAAATCTCTGAGTCCATTATTGGCTACACGTGTAAGTCAAACTGGTATTTTTCCAAGTCACTAGAACACCATTACCCTGTGTTTATATAAGTAAGTATTATCACAGAAAAGACAACGCATACGCCGCTGGAGCCGCAGTGGCTCAGTGAGTTAGACGCTTGCTCGCAAACCTGCAGGTCCAGGGTTCGGCATGCCCTGTCAGAGATGCAGGTCAGAGGGACTGACATGGAAAAAGCGTCTAGTCGTTCGGATGAGACAATAAACCGAGGTCCCGTGTGCTATTGGCTGTGCACGTTAAAGATCCCTCAACAGTTGGAAATTGAAAATAAGAGTAGGCTAATGCCACTGTCCTGGCAAAATTTCCCTCATTGCACACTGCATGGCGTTTGCCCGTCCTCAATAAGCCCATATAGATGCAGAAAAGTAGGACGTAAAACTCCATTCATTTTATTTTTCATTTGCATACGCCACAACATAAATACCTCACTGTGGGACGCCTGGGGAAATATGACCATCTAATATCAACCTAATCTAACCTTCGCTGGAAGGAATTTATCTACCATTTTGTGTCTAAAAATATAAAAAAAAAACAACAAATCGGCAGTATCGTGTCTAAATGTGCCCGAAAAGAAAAAATTAAAATCATCTCTTAAATAGGTATGTGGTATGTTAAATCTTTCTTGGTTTAGACAGAAATTAGGCCCTCTAACGGCCAATCAGGTTCACGGCAATATAACATACGAGTAGGCCTATTTCTTAGACTCAGGCAATCACAGGGCAGATTACCACACTTAAGAGGCTGTGAAAATAAGGAAACCCACCTTTAGATTATTAATTGAAAATGCTGCTGACCTATATTGCTGTCGCCCCTGTCCGTCATTATTCCTTGTAGATGATAGAGGCCACAGTTTTTATTCCATCTACATTAAACTTGTTTTGCATGACTTGTGTTGATTGTTATCTTGGTCAAATTCGAATTTGGCATCATTATTTGAGTTATCACCCAAACCAACACCTCTTATAAGTATAGGACCTTGCTACGGGCATGAATACACTGATGATCAATTTGTTCGAAATTCGAAACAAATATTTTTGTTGATGTATGACATTAATAATGATACTTTAGTCATTTCTGGTGCTCTTGCTTAGCAAGCTATGTTGATTCACCTTTCGCTACAGGCATTCGTGTGCAAAGAAGAAGGTTGGGTGAATCCTAGGATTGATCCTGTTGGGAGGGCACTTCGACGAGGGCATGTAACATACCGAAGATCCTACTGGGTACCTTTACCTCAGATTACATACGAAACCAGGCTCGTAGGAAGCAAATGATAACTTGGGGCGAGATGTGAGCCCTACTGATCCTGTTTAAGGATACCACACTAGCACCAGCCGTTTAAAGAAGGTTTCATGAATTCTCCCCGTAAGAAATTTTTGAAAATTAGGATTTTTTCTTTCCTTCTGAGACCTTTTTGAAACAGAATTCTCGTTGAAAACGCCCAACTTTTGAACATGTTTTGGGGGCATTGTACCTCGAGAAAATTTTAAAGGTAAGCCATTTATCATGGTCAAGTTATAACATTCACCCAAATGCATGCAGGGATAGTCGGCTACTCCGGCGCCTCAGTTGTGTTTCTGTAGAGGTCCTCCAACAAATCGTCAAATTGAGAAGCTGAAATGTCACGTCTGTGCGCCATGATTTTGCCTTTTTGTGACGTCATTGATTTTGCGGTTACAAACTCCTGAATGATCACGTGCTCATGGTATGATATTTTTTTACTGTACGAAAAACGTCCTGATATCATTATTTGACGATATTACATCGTAATTCTTCCCTCGTAATTCTTCATGAACTTATATTTTTATACGCCCACACATTAATGTGGGTGTTGTCACATATTTTATATATACATATATGTTGATACCCAAACCATGGGAACTTTAGTAACTATCTCATTATGTATCATCTGTTAAGATCATTTAGTTTAAAATGTAGTTAAAAACTACTGGACATTGTCAACACCTTTCAATTAGAATACAAAAGTCAGCAAATTTCATGTAGAATCAGCATTTTTCATTTCCTTTTTATGGTAGAGCCACGTCTACCAAACTTTTGAATATATATATTTCCATGAGAAAACTTTAGTCATATGAAAAAGAAACGTGTAGTTGTTAGCATCTCTAAATTGAAAAAGAGACCGAAATAGCACCATTAATTGTAAGTGTCTTTATTTTTATCATTGTTCTACACCAAATTTAGTTTTCTTATAAATTTTATTAGATTACTTTCATTTAAAGGTTTATAACTTTACTTACCATATCAAGTCTTAAATCTGATTATTTTATTGTATTTTATTAAATTAGTTAAGAGTTAAGAATTAAGAAGTATATCTTTTTTATTTTTTAGTGAATCGTCATATTTACCCAACTTTGTTTGTGATTGTTTGACTTAATAAACTATCTTCAATTACAACAAGTGTGTTGTGTAAGATCTCACTTTTTGGTGAACTGAACTGCAGCTACATTTAATTCAAATTAATGCTAGTTGAAATTTATACTAGTGGAAATGAGCCGAAGCTCAAGTGAAAGAACTGAAATTTATGAAGTGGAAAGTTTGAATATGGAGAATCCCAGAGAAAATGTTCCTTCTACTTTGGACGCTCCAGACATGCAGGCTCAAAAGACAAGCATAATTGCAAAACACAAACTAGCCTTAGCTAAGATGGAGGCAGAGTACGAAAAAAGGAAACTAGAAATGGAAAAATCAAAGGATAGTGAAATCATGAACTTACAACTAGAATGTGACCTAGCTGAAATGAATATGAACTCTATAAAAGAGGGATCATCCTCTCATGCATCTTACATAACTGTGTCAAATTTATCCAGGGTACGTGATTGGACGGAATCCCAGAGAAAAGTTAAATTAGATGCCGATGTGCCAGCCTTCGTCCCCAGTGAAAATAACAATGCGGTTAGCATCATGCTAAAATTAAACTTGCTTCAAGGTATTGAACCTTCAAAATTCAGCGGAAAACCATCTGAGTTTCCCATATTTCGAAAACAGATTTATGATAATTTGGAAGATGGATTATTATCGGATAGCCAGAAAAAGGAGTTTCTTCCCAAATTTCTCAGTGGAGAGGCCCTGGCAGTTATGAAGAGAGTGAAAGGATGTGACTATTATTCTATTATTGAAACTTTGGAGAAAAGATACGGACATCCAGCAAAAGTAGCAGCTGACGCCCTGCATGGATTGAAAGGTGAGAAATTAGATAACTATGACTTTGTTGGGCTTATGACATTATCTGAAGAGCTGCAAGCAGTATCAGACATATTAACTGGTGAATATGAAGCAGAGGCCAGTACTCTTTCTAATATGACTGAAATTGTCTCTCGATTCCCCAACTATATTGCCAATAAGTGGCAAGAGAAATGTTTTCACATGAGAGATTATCGAAAGCCCACATTGTCAGACTTGTCTAATTTTATCACTACGCAAGCCTTAATCAAGAATGATCCATCGCTGTTGCATAAACCAACGACATCGAAATTCAGTAAAAGTACTGTCAGACATACCACAGCTATGACAACTGATATTGAGAAGAGTGATAGCCTTTTAAAGCCTGAATGTTTATTGTGCCACAAAGACCACCGGATATGGTCTTGTGATAAGTTTTCGAGATTATCTGTCAATGAACGCTGGGAGTTTGTAAAGGCTAATAAGTTGTGCCACTGTTGCCTTAATGTGGGACATCGAAAAACTGAATGTCATTTCAAGAACTATTGTGGATGTAGTGCAACAGGAAAACACAATAAACTACTACACAACAGTTCAGAATCCAGAAATCAGAAAAGAAGAGAAAATCCAACTGAAAAGGAACCAATCAATACTGAAAAAATTGAACAATATGCAACTTCAATTGAAAAATCAAAAACTATTTT
Organism: Lottia scabra; assembly: GCA_029955415.1. Taxonomy (NCBI): domain Eukaryota; kingdom Metazoa; phylum Mollusca; class Gastropoda; family Lottiidae; genus Lottia; species Lottia scabra. Next base: position 1,616,056 of record JARJEI010000039.1, read on the forward strand.
GCTTCATGTCGGTGCAGTAAAGATCATATCTCCAGATGGACGAACATTGACTACATATGGTTTACAAGACAGTGCTTCAAGGGCCACCGTCATATCTCCGAAGGCAAGCAGATTATTGAAGTTGAGAGGAGAAACCGAAAATGTGACAGTAAAAACAATAATTGGAAACCATACTGAACAATTTCAAAAAGTTAACGTCAATTTGAAATGTGCTGTGGGTAAGGGACAAGTATTTCCTGTGGAAGGTCTTGTTACAAATTCCTTCAATATTTCCGAAAAGATTCTACCCCATCATATAGACATTGCTAAACATTTTGGAAATTTGAGCCTCCCTGATGTGGAATTGAAAGAAATATCGGTATTAATAGGAAAAGATGTCGAAGGTGCCTTTGAATTATTCGAAGTTAGAAAATCGAATGTGAAAAATTCAAGATTGGAGGCACATCGTGGCCCACTAGGATGGATTGTGACTGGTTCCATAGATACCAATGGAATGGAAAATGACTGTACTGTCAACTTTATTAGTGCAGATCTTAACTCAACTGTTGAAAAATTTTGGAAAATCGACAGTTGTGGTAGCTTGAAAGAAGACGGAATGTCGATAGAAGATAAACGAGGTATGGAAATTTTACAAAATTCTTCAACTTTACGACAAGATGGACACTATGAAACAGGTCTACTGTGGAAAAGTGATTCCATCCGTATGCCTGATAACCGGTATGAGGCAGAGAAAAGGTATACTACACTGAAGAAGAAATTTTCACGAGATAATGAATATGAAAAGTTGTACGGAAAAACCATGGAAGAATATATTTCTAAAGGATATGCCAGAAAGCTATCAGAAGAAGAGGCTGCTAAAAGATCAAACAAAACTTGGTACCTTCCGCATTTTGGGGTAACAAATATTAACAAACCTGGGAAACTAAGAATTGTGTTTGACGCAGCGGCAAGTATGACTGGAACCTCCCTCAATAAAAACCTATTGACAGGTGTTGACCAAACCAATTCTCTACTTGGTGTGTTACTAAGATTCCGAGAAGATAGAATAGCATTATCAGCCGACATTGAATCGATGTTTCACCAAGTTGGTGTAAGAAAAGAAGACCAAGATGCTCTAAGATTTCTTTGGAGTCCAGATGAGAAAACGACACCTGAAGAATATGTCACGACTGTCCACATCTTTGGAGCTGCAGATTCACCATGTGCAGCAAATTATTGCTTGAGAAGAACGGCCTTAGATAATCAGACTATTTTCAGTGAAATAACAGTTGATAGTGTCTTGAATAATTTTTATGTTGATGACCTCCTTAAGTCATTCTCAACACCTGACTTAGCCATTAATACGGCTCGTGAATTAATGGAAATTTGCTCAAAAGGTGGGTTTAAGTTAACAAAATTTCTTTCAAACGATAATGCAGTTTCAAAATCAATCCCGCATGAGAAAAGGGTTGACACTTTGTTAGATTTAGATTTTTCAGATACCCCTCCCATAAGAGCATTAGGAGTAAGCTGGAGAGTACACACAGATACATTCTGTTTCAATGTAGAGAAATTTAAGACTGATAATCTTGAGACTATGAGGGGAGCCCTCTCAACACTCTGCGGCATTTATGATCCGTTTGGAATGGCCGCTCCCTTTGTTTTCAGGGCTAAACTCATAGTACAAGAACTTTGGAGAAGGAAATGCAAATGGGATGATCCATTGCCAGAGGATATCGTAAAACTCTGGAGGAAATGGATATCTGATTTGGATATCCTCAGTAAAATTGATGTACCCAGATGTCTATTTTCTCATGATAAGAATAATGCTGATATTCAGTTGCATCATTTTTGTGATGCCTCAGAACAAGGATATGCAGCAGTGTCATATCTAAGAGTCAGGTACCCCAGTGGAAAAACTGAAATTAAATTTATTCTAGGAAAATCTCGAAACGCACCATTGAAATCATTGTCTATTCCACGCTTGGAATTACAAGGTGCTGTATTGGCATCAAAATTAGAATTGTCCATTAGGGCTGAATCAAAATTGAATATAAGTAAATCATTTTTCTGGACTGACTCTATGATAACATTGCATTATATAAGAAATGAAACTAAACGTTTTAAGATTTTTGTATCGAATAGGGTTACTGAAATCAGGGATATGTCCAGTCCTGAACAATGGAGACATGTACCTGGGATTATTAACCCAGCTGATGAATGTACAAGAGGGAACCCAACATATCGGTTCGAAAATGGTAATTGGCTTAAGGGTCCAAGCTTTCTATTATTACAAGAGAAAGAATGGCCAAAATCAATTTTAGAAGATTTCCCAATTGATAAATTAGAAATTAGAAAAGAAGTTAGTTTAAACTTCACAGAAACCGATACCTTTTCAAAATTCATTGAAAGAAACTCAAAATTAACTACGCTACTGAAGTCAGCTGCATGGCTTACGAAATTTTTAAATTGGTTGAAAACGCCCAAAGATGGCAGACATTTATTGAGCAAAACAGTCTCATTGGAAGATATTAATAAAGCAAAACATAACATTATTATTTTTGAACAAAATCGATTTTATCATGATGAAATAAAATCATTGAAAGCATCAACAAATGTAAAGGTTTCTAGTCCTATTATAAAACTTAAGCCAATATTAGTCAATGGTTTGTTGTGTGTTGGAGGGAGGATCGTTAAGGCACCAATTAGTGAGAATGCTATGCACCCAATCATTTTTCCTAAAAAATCCCATTTAACAGAAATGCTTATTAGACATGTTCACGAGAATCATGCACATTGTGGTCATGAGCAAGTTTTGGCCATACTTAGAGAAAAATATTGGGTGGTACGAGCACGCTCACCAATACGATCCGTTTTGCACTCCTGCATGACATGTAAGAGATATTTAGCAAGGCCATTAACCCAACAAATGGCAAATCTCCCTAAAAGCCGTCTTACCCCATACGAAACGCCTTTCACATATTGTGGGGTCGATTATTTCGGACCCATGATGGTGAAAAGAGGTCGTGGAAGGGTAAGAGAGAAACGGTGGGGTGTTATATTTGTTTGTTTCAATTCCAGAGCAGTTCATTTGGAACTTGCAAAATCTCTCGAAACTGATGATTTTATATTAGCATTATTACGTTTTGTAAATAGAAGGGGATATGTAAAAGAAATCCGTTCTGATAATGGAACAAATTTTGTAGGGGCAGAAAAAGAAATTCATTTAGCACTGAAAAAGTTAAATAATAATAAGATAGATAGCACACTTGCTCAACATGAGTGTAAGTGGATCTTCCAAACACCTACAGCGTCCCACACTTCAGGTGTGTGGGAACGTATGGTTAAAATCGTTAAGAGGAGTATTAAAACAATTTTGGGGAATGAACCCTACAATGAGGAAATTCTCACCACAGTTTTCACTGAAGTAGAACGAATAACAAACAATCGGCCTTTGACAAAAAATCCGTTAAGTGCCAATGATCTTGAAGCTCTTACACCAAATCATTTTTTAAATTTAAGACCATCATTGTTATTACCATCTGAAGTAGTAAATGAAACTGATAAATTTAGTAGAAAAAGATGGAGACAGGTTCAAATCTTATCTAACCATTATTGGAAAAGATGGTTAAAAGAATATATTCCAACATTACAAGAGAGACAAAAATGGTACAAACCTACGCCTAATTTAAAAATGAATGATTTAGTTATAGTTATAGAAGACAATGTACCTAGAAATCTATGGCTATTAGGTCTGGTAATAAAAGTATATCCAGGGTCAGATGGACTTATTAGGACAGTTGATGTCAGAACAAAAAATGGAACCTACAAGCGTCCCATTAACAAACTTTGTTTATTAGAAGCCTTTGATTCTGATTTATAAAATAGTACCTGTATAGTAATTATAATAATGTAAGAGTTGATGAGTTGAAATAATTATATATTTTATATTAATTAGTTATTAGTTTATTAGTCATATGTAAATTTATGCCATTAGATGCCTATGCACTTGAAATATTTACCTGTTTTAGTTGAATAATCATTTAGTATAATATTTAGTATTTTGTTTTGTAATGTAAAGAAGTAATTATGAACAATTTGTTTCATTAATTGTTCATGGTGGGGAGAATGTTGTCACATATTTTATATATACATATATGTTGATACCCAAACCATGGGAACTTTAGTAACTATCTCATTATGTATCATCTGTTAAGATCATTTAGTTTAAAATGTAGTTAAAAACTACTGGACATTGTCAACACCTTTCAATTAGAATACAAAAGTCAGCAAATTTCATGTAGAATCAGCATTTTTCATTTCCTTTTTATGGTAGAGCCACGTCTACCAAACTTTTGAATATATATATTTCCATGAGAAAACTTTAGTCATATGAAAAAGAAACGTGTAGTTGTTAGCATCTCTAAATTGAAAAAGAGACCGAAATAGCACCATTAATTGTAAGTGTCTTTATTTTTATCATTGTTCTACACCAAATTTAGTTTTCTTATAAATTTTATTAGATTACTTTCATTTAAAGGTTTATAACTTTACTTACCATATCAAGTCTTAAATCTGATTATTTTATTGTATTTTATTAAATTAGTTAAGAGTTAAGAATTAAGAAGTATATCTTTTTTATTTTTTAGTGAATCGTCATATTTACCCAACTTTGTTTGTGATTGTTTGACTTAATAAACTATCTTCAATTACAACAAGTGTGTTGTGTAAGATCTCACTTTTTGGTGAACTGAACTGCAGCTACAGTGGGTGTATATTGTACTTGCCCCGATCTGTATGTCAGTCCACAATTGTTGTGGACACGATAGAGAGTTGATTTCTTGATGAAACTTACTATGAGTGTTCATAATCACCCAATGATGAACCCTATTGAAAATCAGACTAATCGTAAAATATTTGATGGGTTATTGCCCTTGCTTTTGAAAAAATGTTGTAGACACGATAGAGAGCTGGTTTCTTGATGGATATTGATGAAACTTGGTATGAGTGTTTGTATTGACTTTGGGTTAAACCCTAATGAAAATCAGACGAATCGAAAAAATATTTGATGAGTTTTCAGCCCTAAGCAATTATGCATTAAATTTGAAGTATATCAAGGCCAATTATTGGTGTTTATAGAGATTGTACGGGGGATTTATTGATTAATCAACTTCTAAAATCAATTGCAAAAACACTTCTTGACGAAAAGACGTTTTTATAGAAAGATGATGAAGACAAAAATTAGTCGATACTTTCTCAGTGTATTTTCATTAGCGATTATTCTTAATTAACAACTAATTTTTTTTTCTTAGTTTGATTTCGGGGAAGGGAGGGATGAATCTCCCAAATGTACAGGCCTAGGATGAAACAAATACTTTATTGAGAAAATGGGATTCAGGGTTTGGATTCGGGCTTTTCTTTTGTTGTGATCTGAAAGTAGAAAAAAATAAGAACTCGCCCGTTGGGCGAGTCGTATAGTATCTGCTAATTACTGATTGGTTTTAGTTTGCTATGAACCAGATTGTCATTGGCCCCCGTTCCACTAAACTTCTTAAGTCCAAAATTGTCTTAAGTCTGACTTACGTAAGAAAAATCCCAAAATTTGCGTTTCACTAAGATTCTTACGTCAAGAATCTTCGTAAATTTTTGCGTAACTTTAAGACAGCTACACCCTGTCGTAACTTTTTTCTTAGACCAAGAAATGCTTGAAAATAAATGAAACTCTGCTTTTTTTGTTTTGTGAACTCATAAATATTAGAACTTTGAATGTTTTTCACGTTTTTTCTGTATTTTTTGCCCTATTTTTGTCATTTTGAGCTTTCAGTTTTCCGACCGTCAAACATTAGTTACTATGACGTCGTAAATGTCATGTTGACGTCATTTCACGCTTCGAAAATCATACCGCCATTTTGAGGATGAAGTCGTAAATTTTCATCACTAAAAACTGTTTTAAAGTGTTTGTAGGACTCTAAAGTGTTATAATACATATTTCTTTTCTGTTTTTTGATGAAATAAAGAGGTAAATTCGTCAAAACAATGTTGTCGATTACGCGCGTGATAACTTGCGTAGCTAAGAACTTCGTAAGTTACTTAGTGAAACAGGCGTAAGATTTCACGTAAGATATGCGTAAGTCAAATTCTTTTGCGTAAACTTACGCACTTTAGTGGAACGGGGCCCTGATTTTTTGAGTAGGCAACTATCATTTTCTGCTTATAAACATGGATAAATTTCTCTTGAAGACTCTTGTAGTGGGCATGTACTAACTTGCTTGCTCCATTACAGGTTGTATTAAACGGGACAACAAATGGTGCTATGCCTGCATAATGATGAATTTTACACCCACCTGTGTACTTATAGTTGTGGATGGACATGATATGAAGGCTTACATTTGAGATTAGGGTGGTTGAAAAGCAACAAGTCACTTTTCAACAGAAGGCACTGGCACAGGGTTAAAGTTATGTTTACAAATATTGTGATGTTAAAGCGATACCACCTCTTACAATGAACAAACAATCATTCTGACTTAGCTTACCAGACCGTTTAAAAGGAAGAAGTCGGTGTTTATATGTTTACAAGGGTTGATTTGGAAAGCCTTCGGAAGTACTAGAAATGCACGAAATTGCATAATCGCTTAAAAAATACCTCCTACAAAACATTTATCTTTCAATTTTCTTATATCTGTTTTCCGTGTAAGGCATAGTCTCGCTAAAATAACAGTCGTATTTTTGACTCAGTAACGCAGATACAATGTACTTATAGTTGTCATAATTAAATCTAGGCGAACTTATTGATTATTATTGTAAAATACAGACCACACTTATGTGAAATTATCCCCCTTTGACCACATACAGATGTTGACACACATCAAGCGAGGTCTCAAGAGAATTCAAATAAAAATAGAAATTCAGTTTCTGAGATTAACTTATTAGTCGAACAGATAGTGAAATATTCCTTCAAAGCTAAAAGGCAATATTCAGCAATTCCGATGGTCAATTTAGGACTTGAATATTTCTAAGTAGCCTCCAGAAGTACTAACACTACATAAAAATCATATATTTCCTTCAATTACACCCTTGTTCATATTAATTGACTCAAACATTGAAATCAATGAAAAAGCTGTGTTTTATATAAATACTATGTTTTTGCCATAATTTTGTATGTTTTTTTTTTAACATTTTTAGGTGAAGTATGTCTACTTCTATTGACTATCACCTGTAGACGTCACTTTAGCATGGAATTGACTATTCTTTTTAAGTTGATTGCCATTTTTAGCAGAATTTTCGTTGTTCAGACGATTTTTGGGAAATTATTCTCAATTATAGACCTCACATTTGTGATTGCATTTCAAGGAGCCATATTCTGCTACCCATCTGAAAATGCCTTTTGAATACCTGGAAACATTGTTTAATGCATCACGTTGATGTAATTGGCAGATCTTATCATTTTTGCAACCGAGCAAAGGAATCCAACATCATTGTAACTTAAACAGTCCCAGAACATATTTTTCATTGTGTTTTGCAATTTTTGAAACTCAACAAGATAAAAGTGTTAAACTAGCTTGAAATATCTCCAGTTTGAAATCCAATAAAAATGTGTGGTCTATCACAAAGACTCGTCTGTGTAAAAAGATTTGATGTAAATAGTCTTTTTCACTGTTTTTAGTGTTTGAATCAATTAATATGCACAAGGGTGTATATCCAACATTAACAATTATCTCTCATTTATTTTCTGTATACATGTTTTCTATATAAGCCATATTCTGACTGATAATTATTGATACACATTTGTTTCAAGGCTTAAATTTCGCAGGAGAGTTGTGAACAATATTACAGATTAGATTAGCTAAATAATTTCATAATTCTTTAAAAAAAAAAGAGAACGAATATGACCTTACCTTCATTGAACAGTGATCCATTTATCAGGATGTTCCTTATTTCCTTATTTTTTAAAACGAAAAGATGAAATGAATGGAAAGAAACAACTTCATAAAATTCGAAAATTATCGGAGACCAAAAAAAGGCAACAACTGCTGCACACAAATGATAAAGATAAAGTTGAAGAACTGTATCCAGACTAATATTGTTGTGTATAGTTAATTTGTCATGCTTTATATAACGGGCCATTATAAAGTCACCAAGCAACCATCAGTTATCACAATGTTCTGTTAGTTCTGTAAGACAGTGGTTAGCGCATCGTTCTTTACAAACATGACGCCATTTGTTTGGATACGAGGAAATGAAGGTTGTTATGATTGAGAGTTCGGTTCTCGATCAGGGTGTGAAAGTCCGATGATCTTGAATAAGTCATCTCCACTCATAATTCCAGTCAACCCAGCTGTAAATGGGTACGGATAATCCGGGAAAGATCAATGCCAAGAGGTTTGGCCAAGGACCAGCTGGGAGAAAGTATCCGCACGGAACCTAAGTTGTTATCCTTGTAAAATATAGATGTTTCTTTCTTTTTTTCTTTTTTTTGTTATACATTATTTCTAGATACACAAAGAAAACAGCATGGTTTGTAGAGTACGTCGCAAAGCGCTCCAATCGGAAGCCCAAACATAAGGTCCTCGCACTAGAGAAAACAAAATGAAAAATAGCGTCAATTTCGTGCATTCTGACAGATATTACCGGGTTTTGAGTTGATAATACGGACTTCCTACTATGATTTTTATGTGACCAATTATGATTCTTCAAAATCAAAATTCTTTCAATCCAACTCACCCCCCCCTCCCCCCTTCTGAGTTCAAGGCCCCCACATCCCCCGTCCCCCCCCCCCCCCATAGTCCGCACCCTGCTTACTCGATAACATGGAATTCCGGGTTTCAATCCCAGCATGGATCGACTCAATGGATTTTTAAACTCGGTTTCCTTCTGTCAGTGATTTTAGTGACATGGACCATTGTACATTGCATTGACCCGTTCTCATTAATCAAAACTATAAAGAAAAGTAAAACATATCTCATATCTAAATGAAAAACATATTTAGGCCTAAATGAAAAGATGCAAAAAACATCAAACGATCTTACCTTCTTAAACAAGTGGTTGCCTAGCAATATACGCCCACCTTCCTTATAAATTTTTAGTATATCAAGAGCATTCACCTATAGGTGTCAAATCGTATCAGAAATATAACCTGTCAAAAATATAGTTTATATCTTTTGATCACAAAATTAAATAAAATTCAGAATTAAACTTTCAATCTTGAAGAATTATGACTAAGTCAAAATCCAATCAATGTAAAATCGTCAAATTAAAACTTCTCCAAGTTCTCAGGAATATAAATGATTATGTAAAATTTCAATGAAATCAGATAAAAGCTGTAGTCTCTGTTGCATTCACAAGCCAATTTCGGTGTGTTTTGACTAAGCCAAGGGCAATAACTCAAAAAACGTTCATTGAAAAATAGCCAAATTCAAATGTTCAAACAAAATTTCATTCAAATCAGGTGATAACTGTAGTCTCTATCGCATTCACAAGCCAAGGTCAATAACTCAAAAACCTAGCAACGAATAATCATCAAATTTAAACTTGTTCGAGATCTCCAGAAGACAATGTTCACACCAAATTTCAATCAAATCAGGTGAAAACTATAGTCTCTGTCGTGTTCACAAGCCATTTTTGACACATTCTGACTAAGTCAAGGGCAATAACTCAAAAACTGTTCATCGAAAAATCGTCAAAATTGGACTTGTCCAAGATCTCATGATTACAAATGTTCACACCAAATTTTATTCATATCAGGTGAAAACTGTAGTCTCTATCGCGTTCACAAGTCAATATCGACGTGTTTTGACTAAGTCAAGGGCAATAACTCAAAATTCGTTCAATGAAAAATCATCAAATTCAATCTTGTCCGAGATCTTATGAATACAAATGTTCACACCAAGTTTTCATTCCAATCAGGTAGGTGAAAAGTGCAGTCTCTATCGCGTTCACAAGTAAATTTCGATGCGTTTTGACTAAGTCAAGGGCAATCATTCAAAAACTATTCATCGAAAAGTTGTCAAATTCGAACTTATCCGAGATCTCATGAATACAAATGTTCATACCAAATTTCATTCCAATCAGGTAAAAAGTGCAGTCTCTATCGCGTTCACAAGCCAATTTTCAAGTCAAGGGCAATAACTCAAAAACTGGTCTTCATCAAATTCGAACTTGTCCAAGATCTCATGAATACAAATGTTCACACCAAATTTTATTCATATCAGGTGAAAAATGTAGCCTCTATTGCGTTCACAAGCCAATTTCAACGTATTTTTGGTGTAAAACTCCATGAATTTAGGTCGAATCGAACCCAAATTCGAACATGTCCAAGATCTTTTGAATATAATCCTACACATAAAATTGTATTCAAATTCAAGCAAAACTGTGGTCTCTATTGCGTTCACAAGCCAATTGTGGACAGACAGACAGACCGACGGACCGATGGACGGACAGGGGCGACGGCAATATACGACCACATTTCAGTGTGGGCGTATAAAAAATGTATAAAGTTAATTGAAAACGTTGAAAATACAAGACAATGAACTTCTCAAAGAAAATGCTATGGGCTACGATGCAAACATTTTGACAATGAATCGTGACCAATTGACACCTGTGAATTACGACACTAATGTCCAGTATTTTCGAAGATTTTAGGAAACTATAGTTTTCTTAAATTTTGAAGAAATATTCACATGGAATTGAATATTTTAAACAATCTTTTCGAAAGTTACTGCGTGCTAAAAAAGACAGCTTATAATTCATATCATTATGTAAGTTGCCATGGAGCTAGGCTTTTAAATGTTGACCTAGTTCTATCCCAATTTGACATTCGTTAGTTTGACCTTTGACAGAGTTCAACATGGTTTCATTTAGTCCAAAACTCAAACCCTAGTCAGCCATCTTGCTATATGATTTGTGATTTTGAGAGCTTTATTATTAAAGAGGTCTGGTCACTATTGAATGCGTCTATTATGTCAAAAAAACTACAAAAATAATACATATTAAGTATTAAGTAAAATTCTAGTTTCATTCAAAAATATAATAAAAGGTTAAAAATGATAATGGAAATACGGACTAAATTTGAAGGGAATTTCCTGAACGTATTACATAATTATGTAGGCAAGATTTCAAGGAATAGTTTGCTTCAATAAAATTTGAAATATCAAAAAATTGCAAATCTAAAAGCAAAAATACTAAAACCATCAACATAAAACAACATCTAAAGGTGCAAATAATTAAAAAATAATTATGAAAAGTAAAAGAAATTGCTTCAAAGTTGTTAAACTATTCTTGAAAAATACGAGAAGAAACTATGCCTTAACAAATAGTCAATTGGTGTCAAAAACTAAGTGGAAAAAAGTCTTACATTAAAATTAAACATCCATGTTTAGGGCCGTAATAGAATGCAATGTAAATTTTGATCAGCTGATGGGGCCTTGTGACGTTTCACCATGATAAACGAATGGAAATATATACATGTTCCGCTCTAGTTTGGACTTAAAAAAAAAAAAAAAAAAAAAAAAAAAAAAAATTTGGGCACTTTTCTGAAAATCTATTGGTCTATTGGTCTACCGTGACGTAGAGCCATTGTTCAGTTATTTCCTTATACAAAGCGCAGAACTTCAAAACTCGATGTTTTTCGTTAGCAACGGTTTAGAAAAGTGGTTTTAAAGCCGAAAATGGTTGAGAATCCGCCATATTTGATCGATTTTGTCAGAAAAATTTCACTTTTGGACCAAAAAAAAAATGTTTGGTTCTCGCTCAATTTCACTTGTTAGAGTCCTAGAGAGGCCAAAAACTCGATTTGCAGGTTTTTGTTGCACTTTTCTGAAAATCTGTGGGCTAATAGATATTGACGAATTGGGGTTTGTGCCGAAATTTGGGCGCTGTAGGCCTGTAACTTCCCGAGATATGGGCATTTTGGTCTACCGTGACGTAGAGCCATTGTTCAGTTATTTCCTTATACAAAGCGCAGAACTTCAAAACTCGATGTTTTTCGTTAGCAACGGTTTAGAAAAGTGGTTTTAAAGCCGAAAATGGTTGAGAATCCGCCATATTTGATCGATTTTGTCAGAAAAATTTCACTTTTGGACCAAAAAAAAAAATGTTTGGTTCTCGCTCAATTTCACTTGTTAGAGTCCTAGAGAGGCCAAAAACTCGATTTGCAGGTTTTTGTTGCACTTTTCTGAAAATCTATGGGCTAATAGATATTGACGAATTGGGGTTTGTGCCGAAATTTGGGCGCTGTAGGCCTGTAACTTCCCGAGATATGGGCATTTTGGTCTACCGTGACGTAGAGCCATTGTTCAGTTATTTCCTTATACAAAGCGCAGAACTTCAAAACTCGATGTTTTTCGTTAGCAACGGTTTAGAAAAGTGGTTTTAAAGCCGAAAATGGTTGAGAATCCGCCATATTTGATCGATTTTGTCAGAAAAATTTCACTTTTGGACCAAAAAAAAAATGTTTGGTTCTCGCTCAATTTCACTTGTTAGAGTCCTAGAGAGGCCAAAAACTCGATTTGCAGGTTTTTGTTGCACTTTTCTGAAAATCTGTGGGCTAATAGATATTGACGAATTGGGGTTTGTGCCGAAATTTGGGCGCTGTAGGCCTGTAACTTCCCGAGATATGGGCATTTTGGTCTACCGTGACGTAGAGCCATTGTTCAGTTATTTCCTTATACAAAGCGCAGAACTTCAAAACTCGATGTTTTTCGTTAGCAACGGTTTAGAAAAGTGGTTTTAAAGCCGAAAATGGTTGAGAATCCGCCATATTTGATCGATTTTGTCAGAAAAATTTCACTTTTGGACCAAAAAAAAAATGTTTGGTTCTCGCTCAATTTACTTGTTAGAGTCCTAGAGAGGCCAAAAACTCGATTTGCAGGTTTTTGTTGCACTTTTCTGAAAATCTATGGGCTAATAGATATTGACGAATTGGGGTTTGTGCCGAAATTTGGGCGCTGTAGGCCTGTAACTTCCCGAGATATGGGCATTTTGGTCTACCGTGACGTAGAGCCATTGTTCAGTTATTTCCTTATACAAAGCGCAGAACTTCAAAACTCGATGTTTTTCGTTAGCAACGGTTTAGAAAAGTGGTTTTAAAGCCGAAAATGGTTGAGAATCCGCCATATTTGATCGATTTTGTCAGAAAAAATTTCACTTTTGGACCAAAAAAAAAATGTTTGGTTCTCGCTCAATTTCACTTGTTAGAGTCCTAGAGAGGCCAAAAACTCGATTTGCAGGTTTTTGTTGCACTTTTCTGAAAATCTATGGGCTAATAGATATTGACGAATTGGGGTTTGTGCCGAAATTTGGGCGCTGTAGGCCTGTAACTTCCCGAGATATGGGCATTTTGGTCTACCGTGACGTAGAGCCATTGTTCAGTTATTTCCTTATACAAAGCGCAGAACTTCAAAACTCGATGTTTTTCGTTAGCAACGGTTTAGAAAAGTGGTTTTAAAGCCGAAAATGGTTGAGAATCCGCCATATTTGATCGATTTTGTCAGAAAAATTTCACTTTTGGACCAAAAAAAAAATGTTTGGTTCTCGCTCAATTTCACTTGTAGAGTCCTAGAGAGGCCAAAAACTCGATTTGCAGGTTTTTGTTGCACTTTTCTGAAAATCTGTGGGCTAATAGATATTGACGAATTGGGGTTTGTGCCGAAATTTGGGCGCTGTAGGCCTGTAACTTCCCGAGATCTGGGCATTTTGGTCTACCGTGACGTAGAGCCATTGTTCAGTTATTTCCTTATACAAAGCGCAGAACTTCAAAACTCGATGTTTTTCGTTAGCAACGGTTTAGAAAAGTGGTTTTAAAGCCGAAAATGGTTGAGAATCCGCCATATTTGATCGATTTTGTCAGAAAAATTTCACTTTTGGACCAAAAAAAAAATGTTTGGTTCTCGCTCAATTTCACTTGTTAGAGTCCTAGAGAGGCCAAAAACTCGATTTGCAGGTTTTTGTTGCACTTTTCTGAAAATCTATGGGCTAATAGATATTGACGAATTGGGGTTTGTGCCGAAATTTGGGCGCTGTAGGCCTGTAACTTCCCTGAGATATGGGCATTTTGGTCTACCGTGACGTAGAGCCATTGTTCAGTTATTTCCTTATACAAAGCGCAGAACTTCAAAACTCGATGTTTTTCGTTAGCAACGGTTTAGAAAAGTGGTTTTAAAGCCGAAAATGGTTGAGAATCCGCCATATTTGATCGATTTTGTCAGAAAAATTTCACTTTTGGACCAAAAAAAAAATGTTTGGTTCTCGCTCAATTTCACTTGTTAGAGTCCTAGAGAGGCCAAAAACTCGATTTGCAGGTTTTTGTTGCACTTTCTGAAAATCTGTGGGCTAATAGATATTGACGAATTGGGGTTTGTGCCGAAATTTGGGCGCTGTAGGCCTGTAACTTCCCGAGATATGGGCATTTTGGTCTACCGTGACGTAGAGCCATTGTTCAGTTATTTCCTTATACAAAGCGCAGAACTTCAAAACTCGATGTTTTTCGTTAGCAACGGTTTAGAAAAGTGGTTTTAAAGCCGAAAATGGTTGAGAATCCGCCATATTTGATCGATTTTGTCAGAAAAATTTCACTTTTGGACCAAATAAAAAAATGTTTGGTTCTCGCTCAATTTCACTTGTTAGAGTCCTAGAGAGGCCAAAAACTCGATTTGCAGGTTTTTTGTTGCACTTTTCTGAAAATCTATGGGCTAATAGATATTGACGAATTGGGGTTTGTGCCGAAATTTGGGCGCTGTAGGCCTGTAACTTCCCGAGATATGGGCATTTTGGTCTACCGTGACGTAGAGCCATTGTTCAGTTATTTCCTTATACAAAGCGCAGAACTTCAAAACTCGATGTTTTTCGTTAGCAACGGTTTAGAAAAGTGGTTTTAAAGCCGAAAATGGTTGAGAATCCGCCATATTTGATCGATTTTGTCAGAAAAATTTCACTTTTGGACCAAAAAAAAAATGTTTGGTTCTCGCTCAATTTCACTTGTTAGAGTCCTAGAGAGGCCAAAAACTCGATTTGCAGGTTTTTGTTGCACTTTTCTGAAAATCTGTGGGCTAATAGATATTGACGAATTGGGGTTTGTGCCGAAATTTGGGCGCTGTAGGCCTGTAACTTCCCGAGATATGGGCATTTTGGTCTACCGTGACGTAGAGCCATTGTTCAGTTATTTCCTTATACAAGCGCAGAACTTCAAAACTCGATGTTTTTCGTTAGCAACGGTTTAGAAAAGTGGTTTTTTAAAGCCGAAAATGGTTGAGAATCCGCCATATTTGATCGATTTTGTCAGAAAAATTTCACTTTTGGACCAAAAAAAAAATGTTTGGTTCTCGCTCAATTTCACTTGTTAGAGTCCTAGAGAGGCCAAAAAACTCGATTTGCAGGTTTTTGTTGCACTTTTCTGAAAATCTATGGGCTAATAGATATTGACGAATTGGGGTTTGTGCCGAAATTTGGGCGCTGTAGGCCTGTAACTTCCCGAGATATGGGCATTTTGGTCTACCGTGACGTAGAGCCATTGTTCAGTTATTTCCTTATACAAAGCGCAGAACTTCAAAACTCGATGTTTTTTCGTTAGCAACGGTTTAGAAAAGTGGTTTTTAAAGCCGAAAATGGTTGAGAATCCGCCATATTTTGATCGATTTTGTCAGAAAAATTTCACTTTTGGACCAAAAAAAAAATGTTTGGTTCTCGCTCAATTTCACTTGTTAGAGTCCTAGAGAGGCCAAAAACTCGATTTGCAGGTTTTTGTTGCACTTTTCTGAAAATCTGTGGGCTAATAGATATTGACGAATTGGGGTTTGTGCCGAAATTTGGGCGCTGTAGGCCTGGTAACTTCCCGAGATATGGGCATTTTGGTCTACCGTGACGTAGAGCCATTGTTCAGTTATTTCCTTATACAAAGCGCCAGAACTTCAAAACTCGATGTTTTTCGTTAGCAACGTGTTTAGAAAAGTGGTTTTTAAAGCCGAAAATGGTTGAGAATCCGCCATATATTGATCGATTTTGTCAGAAAAATTTCACTTTTGGACCAAAAAAAAAATGTTTGGTTCTCGCTCAATTTCACTTGTTAGAGTCCTAGAGAGGCCAAAAACTCGATTTGCAGGTTTTTGTTGCACTTTTCTGAAAATCTATGGGCTAATAGATATTGACGAATTGGGTTTGTGCCGAAATTTGGGCGCTGTAGGCCTGTAACTTCCCGAGATATGGGCATTTTGGTCTACCGTGACGTAGAGCCATTGTTCAGTTATTTCCTTATACAAAGCGCAGAACTTCAAAACTCGATGTTTTTCGTTAGCAACGGTTTAGAAAAGTGGTTTTAAAGCCGAAAATGGTTGAGAATCCGCCATATTTGATCGATTTTGTCAGAAAAATTTCACTTTTGGACCAAAAAAAAAATGTTTGGTTCTCGCTCAATTTCACTTGTTAGAGTCCTAGAGAGGCCAAAAAACTCGATTTGCAGGTTTTTGTTGCACTTTTCTGAAAATCTATGGGCTAATAGATATTGACGAATTGGGGTTTGTGCCGAAATTTGGGCGCTGTAGGCCTGTAACTTCCCGAGATATGGGCATTTTGGTCTACCGTGACGTAGAGCCATTGTTCAGTTATTTCCTTATACAAAGCGCAGAACTTCAAAACTCGATGTTTTTCGTTAGCAACGGTTTAGAAAAGTGGTTTTAAAGCCGAAAATGGTTGAGAATCCGCCATATTGATCGATTTTGTCAGAAAAATTTCACTTTTGGACCAAAAAAAAAAATGTTTGGTTCTCGCTCAATTTCACTTGTTAGAGTCCTAGAGAGGCCAAAACTCGATTTGCAGGTTTTTGTTGCACTTTTCTGAAAATCTGTGGGCTAATAGATATTGACGAATGGGGTTTGTGCCGAAATTTGGGCGCTGTAGGCCTGTAACTTCCCGAGATATGGGCATTTTGGTCTACCGTGACGTAGAGCCATTGTTCAGTTATTTCCTTATACAAAGCGCAGAACTTCAAAACTCGATGTTTTTCGTTAGCAACGGTTTAGAAAAGTGGTTTTAAAGCCGAAAATGGTTGAGAATCCGCCATATTTGATCGATTTTTGTCAGAAAAATTTCACTTTTGGACCAAAAAAAAAAATGTTTGGTTCTCGCTCAATTTCACTTGTTAGAGTCCTAGAGAGGCCAAAAACTCGATTTGCAGGTTTTTGTTGCACTTTTCTGAAAATCTATGGGCTAATAGATATTGACGAATTGGGGTTTGTGCCGAAATTTGGGCGCTGTAGGCCTGTAACTTCCCGAGATATGGGCATTTTGGTCTACCGTGACGTAGAGCCATTGTTCAGTTATTTCCTTATACAAAGCGCAGAACTTCAAAACTCGATGTTTTTCGTTAGCAACGGTTTAGAAAAGTGGTTTTAAAGGCCGAAAATGGTTTGAGAATCGATTTTGTCAGAAAAATTTCACTTTTGGACCAAAAAAAAAATGTTTGGTTCTCGCTCAATTTCACTTGTTAGAGTCCTAGAGAGGCCAAAAACTCGATTTGCAGGTTTTTGTTGCACTTTTCTGAAAATCTGTGGGCTAATAGATATTGACGAATTGGGGTTTGTGCCGAAATTTGGGCGCTGTAGGCCTGTAACTTCCCGAGATATGGGCATTTTGGTCTACCGTGACGTAGAGCCATTGTTCAGTTATTTCCTTATACAAAGCGCAGAACTTCAAAACTCGATGTTTTTCGTTAGCAACGGTTTAGAAAAGTGGTTTTTAAAGCCGAAAATGGTTGAGAATCCGCCATATTTGATCGATTTTGTCAGAAAAATTTCACTTTTGGACCAAAAAAAAAATGTTTGGTTCTCGCTCAATTTCACTTGTTAGAGTCCTAGAGAGGCCAAAAACTCGATTTGCAGGTTTTTGTTGCACTTTTCTGAAAATCTATGGGCTAATAGATATTGACGAATTGGGGTTTGTGCCGAAATTTGGGCGCTGTAGGCCTGTAACTTCCCGAGATATGGGCATTTTGGTCTACCGTGACGTAGAGCCATTGTTCAGTTATTTCCTTATACAAAGCGCAGAACTTCAAAACTCGATGTTTTTCGTTAGCAACGGTTTAGAAAAGTGGTTTTAAAGCCGAAAATGGTTGAGAATCCGCCATATTTGATCGATTTTGTCAGAAAAATTTCACTTTTGGACCAAAAAAAAAATGTTTGGTTCTCGCTCAATTTCACTTGTTAGAGTCCTAGAGAGGCCAAAAACTCGATTTGCAGGTTTTTGTTGCACTTTTTCTGAAAATCTGTGGGCTAATAGATATTGACGAATTGGGGTTTGTGCCGAAATTTGGGCGCTGTAGGCCTGTAACTTCCCGAGATATGGGCATTTTGGTCTACCGTGACGTAGAGCCATTGTTCAGTTATTTCCTTATACAAAGCGCAGAACTTCAAAACTCGATGTTTTTCGTTAGCAACGGTTTAGAAAAGTGGTTTTAAAAGCCGAAAATGGTTGAGAATCCGCCATATTTGATCGATTTTGTCAGAAAAATTTCACTTTTGGACCAAAAAAAAAAATGTTTGGTTCTCGCTCAATTTCACTTGTTAGAGTCCTAGAGAGGCCAAAAACTCGATTTGCAGGTTTTTGTTGCACTTTTCTGAAAATCTATGGGCTAATAGATATTGACGAATTGGGGTTTGTGCCGAAATTTGGGCGCTGTAGGCCTGTAACTTCCCGAGATATGGGCATTTTGGTCTACCGTGACGTAGAGCCATTGTTCAGTTATTTCCTTATACAAAGCGCAGAACTTCAAAACTCGATGTTTTTCGTTAGCAACGGTTTAGAAAAGTGGTTTTTAAAGCCGAAAATGGTTGAGAATCCGCCATATTTGATCGATTTTGTCAGAAAAATTTCACTTTTGGACCAAAAAAAAAAATGTTTGGTTCTCGCTCAATTTCACTTGTTAGAGTCCTAGAGAGGCCAAAAACTCGATTTGCAGGTTTTTGTTGCACTTTTCTGAAAATCTGTGGGCTAATAGATATTGACGAATTGGGGTTTGTGCCGAAATTTGGGCGCTGTAGGCCTGTAACTTCCCGAGATATGGGCATTTTGGTCTACCGTGACGTAGGAGCCATTGTTCAGTTATTTCCTTATACAAAGCGCAGAACTTCAAAACTCGATGTTTTTCGTTAGCAACGGTTTAGAAAAGTGGTTTTAAAGCCGAAAATGGTTGAGAATCCGCCATATTTTGATCGATTTTGTCAGAAAAATTTCACTTTTGGACCAAAAAAAAAATGTTTGGTTCTCGCTCAATTTCACTTGTTAGAGTCCTAGAGAGGCCAAAAACTCGATTTGCAGGTTTTTGTTGCACTTTTCTGAAAATCTATGGGCTAATAGATATTGACGAATTGGGGTTTGTGCCGAAATTTGGGCGCTGTAGGCCTGTAACTTCCCGAGATATGGGCATTTTGGTCTACCGTGACGTAGAGCCATTGTTCAGTTATTTCCTTATACAAAGCGCAGAACTTCAAAACTCGATGTTTTTCGTTAGCAACGGTTTAGAAAAGTGTTTTTAAAGCCGAAAATGGTTGAGAATCCGCCATATTTGATCGATTTTGTCAGAAAAATTTCACTTTTGGACCAAAAAAAAAATGTTTGGTTCTCGCTCAATTTCACTTGTTAGAGTCCTAGAGAGGCCAAAAACTCGATTTGCAGGTTTTTGTTGCACTTTTCTGAAAATCTGTGGGCTAATAGATATTGACGAATTGGGGTTTGTGCCGAAATTTGGGCGCTGTAGGCCTGTAACTTCCCGAGATATGGGCATTTTGGTCTACCGTGACGTAGAGCCATTGTTCAGTTATTTCCTTATACAAAGCGCAGAACTTCAAAACTCGATGTTTTTCGTTAGCAACGGTTTAGAAAAGTGGTTTTAAAGCCGAAAATGGTTGAGAATCCGCCATATTTGATCGATTTTGTCAGAAAAATTTCACTTTTGGACCAAAAAAAAAATGTTTGGTTCTCGCTCAATTTCACTTGTTAGAGTCCTAGAGAGGCCAAAAACTCGATTTTGCAGGTTTTTGTTGCACTTTTCTGAAAATCTATGGGCTAATAGATATTGACGAATTGGGGTTTGTGCCGAAATTTGGGCGCTGTAGGCCTGTAACTTCCCGAGATATGGGCATTTTGGTCTACCGTGACGTAGAGCCATTGTTCAGTTATTTCCTTATACAAAGCGCAGAACTTCAAAACTCGATGTTTTTCGTTAGCAACGGTTTAGAAAAGTGGTTTTAAAGCCGAAAATGGTTGAGAATCCGCCATATTTGATCGATTTTGTCAGAAAAATTTCACTTTTGGACCAAAAAAAAAATGTTTGGTTCTCGCTCAATTTCACTTGTTAGAGTCCTAGAGAGGCCAAAAACTCGATTTGCAGGTTTTTGTTGCACTTTTCTGAAAATCTATGGGCTAATAGATATTGACGAATTGGGGTTTGTGCCGAAATTTGGGCGCTGTAGGCCTGTAACTTCCCGAGATATGGGCATTTTGGTCTACCGTGACGTAGAGCCCATTGTTCAGTTATTTCCTTATACAAAGCGCAGAACTTCAAAACTCGATGTTTTTCGTTAGCAACGGTTTAGAAAAGTGGTTTTAAAGCCGAAAATGGTTGAGAAATCCGCCATATTTGATCGATTTTGTCAGAAAAATTTCACTTTTGGACCAAAAAAAAAATGTTTGGTTCTCGCTCAATTTCACTTGTTAGAGTCCTAGAGAGGCCAAAAACTCGATTTGCAGGTTTTTGTTGCACTTTCTGAAAATCTGTGGGCTAATAGATATTGACGAATTGGGGTTTGTGCCGAAATTTGGGCGCTGTAGGCCTGTAACTTCCCGAGATATGGGCATTTTGGTCCTACCGTGACGTAGAGCCATTGTTCAGTTATTTCCTTATACAAAGCGCAGAACTTCAAAACTCGATGTTTTTCGTTAGCAACGGTTTAGAAAAGTGGTTTTAAAAGCCGAAAATGGTTGAGAATCCGCCATATTTGATCGATTTTGTCAGAAAAATTTCACTTTTGGACCAAAAAAAAAATGTTTGGTTCTCGCTCAATTTCACTTGTTAGAGTCCTAGAGAGGCCAAAAACTCGATTTGCAGGTTTTTGTTGCACTTTTCTGAAAATCTATGGGCTAATAGATATTGACGAATTGGGGTTTGTGCCGAAATTTGGGCGCTGTAGGCCTGTAACTTCCCGAGATATGGGCATTTTGGTCTACCGTGACGTAGAGCCATTGTTCAGTTATTTCCTTATACAAAGCGCAGAACTTCAAAACTCGATGTTTTTCGTTAGCAACGGTTTAGAAAAGTGGTTTTAAAGCCGAAAATGGTTGAGAATCCGCCATATTTGATCGATTTTGTCAGAAAAATTTCACTTTTGGACCAAAAAAAAAAATGTTTGGTTCTCGCTCAATTTCACTTGTTAGAGTCCTAGAGAGGCCAAAAACTCGATTTGCAGGTTTTTGTTGCACTTTTCTGAAAATCTGTGGGCTAATAGATATTGACGAATTGGGGTTTGTGCCGAAATTTGGGCGCTGTAGGCCTGTTAACTTCCCGAGATATGGGCATTTTGGTCTACCGTGACGTAGAGCCATTGTTCCAGTTATTTCCTTATACAAAGCGCAGAACTTCAAAACTCGATGTTTTTCGTT